>OMLF01013145.1:0-23220 GCA_900302615.1 Holocentrus rufus | reverse complement strand
TGAGCCTGCCCAAGTTTGCATTTCCCGCCACATTAATGATCGCATTAATCCGTGCATATTATAGTGTCCTATTGGATAACAATAACAATCAACAGGCAGAGTGAATAGTATGATAATGTGCAGAGCTACCCGTTGGGGACATTATGCAGATGAACACGGTACATGCCGGGGCAGCTCCAGCAGGGACTTGAATGGAGAGGATTAATACCAGATGTTCGTTGCAGCCCGCTGGCCAGCCAATGGGAAGAGAGACCATTTGTCCCGTGGGAGGAGCTCAGCCTCTCCTCTGCCTTTTACATTTATCCCTACAGGTTGTGTGAAAACCAAACAGGTCGGCTGCAGCTGCAAGACATTTCAAACCACGCTGCCATCCTGCGAGGAGCTCAACTTGAACGATCCAGTCTCTTTAACACTGCTCGGTTGCTTTCACGGACATTTCTTTTGTTGTATTTTTTTTATTTCTGGATATGCCCGGACGCAGCTCTCCAGCATGCTGAGCAGGAAGGTGTCTGGTGCCGGAGTGATGAGCGCTGCGGCCCCTGTGGATCGCGGCAGGGTCGGGGAGAGGCTGCAGGCTGCCCTGGCCGGACTGCAAGAGCTGCATCTGCTGCGGGACAAACAGAGCGACATGGTGGCCTGGGCGCTGAGGATGGACCGGGAGGAACCGGTGACTTCTGTGCATACAAGCCAGGACGGTCCGGAGATGATGAGGACCGAGGAGCAGCGGCTGGAGGCAACCCTGTCAGCCCTGAAGCAACAACTGGTAAGATCTGTTTTTTATAAATAACTCGATGCAAAATCACTTGTCTGTGGTATTAATTTGTTTTTGTTTTTTTAATTATAGTGACACCATAATATTCCTTATAGTTTTGCATCCCCATAAAACTTGTATAATCAGTTTCTTACCCTAAAATAATTACTATTGGACACACATCACCACTAATATCAAGAGTGAAGTTTAATTGTCTTTAGAATAAAGACCTTATTCTGGATCTGCCGTCAGCTGATGCTCATGGGCATTCAGCCTCAGTCTTCAATTATTGCCAGAGACTTTCATGCTCTCAGTTGGGGGTA
Organism: Holocentrus rufus; assembly: GCA_900302615.1. Taxonomy (NCBI): domain Eukaryota; kingdom Metazoa; phylum Chordata; class Actinopteri; order Holocentriformes; family Holocentridae; genus Holocentrus; species Holocentrus rufus. The sequence goes on along the minus strand of OMLF01013145.1, from coordinate 22,146 downwards.
GGAAGTAGGATAGGTGTCGTAAATCAAGGTTCATTGCAGGACCACGGGACTCTGGGCTATGTGTGTGTGTATGTGTGTTGGGGGGAGTAGCTCTGTCTGTTTCCTCAATCATTAACCACTTTAATGTAGCTGGAAATATATTAATGGCAATTGCCTTTACGTTCACCCCGTGATTTTCTTCAAATGTCGATGTTTGGGGTCATCACTTTGCTTGCTATAAAACATTTCTCATTTTTTAGGACACTGATATGATTGGAGTGCAGATGACAACTAGATGTGTAGAGTTTCCATCTTGACCGTTTTATCCATGTTGGATCCTTACTGTACATAACCATTTACAAGATTTGCAGAGTTTAAGGTGTTGCTTGATTTCCAATATTACTGGTTTAATGTTAAAATGCATTGAAGGATGAAGCCAATGTGCCGAGACAATCCAAAATTTGAAGCAGTGCACAATTTTATTCTAAATTCATCTAAAAGGCTACAACCCCTGACCAGCCACCACAACGTATCTAAATAAAAACCATGCTGCTTGTAGACCCGGGCTTCCTAAACTTTTTTCATACCAAGAAATTCTGTATAAGTCGCCTTTTTTCATCGATCCCCTTAACAGATAACAACTGGCCAGTGAAGCCCTGTATTTGACTATATCTAGCTGTTTGTGGTAAAACAAGAGAATCAAACTTTAATGACACAACATGCTTTTTGCTGGTGATGACCCCTGCAGGCCCTCAGTCCTCACTTTGAGAACCACTGTAACAGTTTTGCCCAGCCCTAGCTGCTAAAGCAAACACAGTCCACCCAACCCCCCAACCTTTCCTCCTCTGGTAGTTTACACAATGGCCAAGCCCTCCCTGTGGGGGAGAAATGAGTTACCACCACTGCCTCTTCCAGACTCCCCTGTGTCCTCCTGCAGTTAATGATCAGCCACAGTGCATTTTGTTTTTCTAATGGCTGTAGATTAGAACACCTTTTTATCCAAAAAACAGCCCTCGGACTTCATTTGAACAAAATCATAACACTGATAACATGCATTTTGACTTTCCTGCCTGACGGTCCTTGTTCATACATGCAACTGCATTCAACCTCCACTCAACCTGCACATTTGGCAGCTCAACCTCATTCTTGCATTCCTCAGATGATCTGATAAATAAGGTCTTGCTGTAAATAAGTTGTACTCTACATATTTTGTGAATTTGACTGAAGTGAGTGGGTGTTGTTTGTTTTACAGTCTCGTTTGCGGAGGCAGGATGTCGGCCTAAAGACCCACTTGCAGCAGCTGGACCAACAAATCAGCGAGCTGAAGCTGGACGTGAGCAAAGCTTCGACTGAGCAGCTGGAGAGCGACAGCAGGCCAAGTTCAGGTCAGCAAGCATACTCACATACGCACACACATTTTTAAGTTATTGCATTCTATAAAGCGTCAATCAAAAGGACCATCACATTGCAATTTCTTGAGCTATAATAATTATGTGTGATCTCTCACGCTCTCTCTAGGTTTCTATGAGCTCAGCGACGGTGGCTCCTGTTCGTTGTCTAACTCCTGCACCTCGGTGTACAGTGAGTGCTTGTCCTCCTCCCAGACCAGCCTTCTCCCTCCCACAAGCCCTGCTACTTCTCACATCACCAGCCCCCTGACACAGGTCGATGTGTGCCGCCGGCGCTCTGCTGATGAGAGCACCACTCACACCAATCCTCCACGGGCCACTGGCCTCCATCTTGGCAGTAGCAGGATCCGGGCCAGCACCACGGGCACTGACCGGGCACGACCGAGACCTGTGTCAATGGGTAAGCAGTACACACAGTCTACGATTCATTTATGCTCATATTTTAATAAAATTATATCTTTAAAGCTCAATTTCACTAAAAAATAAACACACATAATTTCTAATATTGATTTTGCGTTGCCTATATGTTCACCAGGTGATCTCGATAGGGTGATGACTCTTGGACCAGGCTGCTACAAGTCTGTGGATGGGAAGAAATCCTCAGTGTGCACAAGCCTCAAAACCTCCACAGTGGACCCCAAGTTCCAGAGCAACCTGGTATCCCGAAGTGGGACTGAAATGTACCACTACCCCAGCCCCCTGCACGCTGTGGCTCTTCAGAGCCCCATCTTCTCCCCAGGCGGGGAACCAGCCAGCCTGGGGCTCCTAGAGGGCCCAGAACCCCCAGTGGGCAGTGTCCCGACTACTGACACCCTGCAGAGGACACAAGTGGTGTCTGAGGCAAGGCTTCCAGTTTATATTGACAAGCTTCTCCAGCATGGCATGGCTAAGGTCAACATCGGGAGTGAAGCTGGGAAAGAGACTCTGCATGCTCACAATGGTTATCACAGGAAGCCCAGTGAACCTGGAGCAGTGTTTCCAGATGTGTCTCATGCAGAGGTGCCTCCCCTGCAGCCTGCCGCAGCCCCGACTGCAGACATCATCCCACCAGACAGTGACTGGAAGAGACACTGCATGATGTACTCCAGCCAAGAACAAGTGAATCACGCAAACCACAACCAGTCACTCAGAGCCCCAGATGCGTCATACAGGTACTCCTATCCTGCTGCCATGAAGGAGACCAGTGCTGAGGAGGTTATGACCTCCACCACCAGAAACAATGAGAAGATCCAAGGAGATCATGCTCATGTAGCAAGAAGCCATTCGGGGAAAAGATGCAATGATATCCCAGAGTTAAAACCACCTGAGAGGAAAGCCCACGGGCAAAGGCCAGTCATGACTCACAGCTCGAGCACAGAAGACAGTCAAGTCTCCGATGTTCAATTAGGCCACACAGCTTCATCTGACTTCGTCCATGCCAAGTTTGTCCCTGCTGGATCTCAGCCGGTCAAGGTGAGACAGGCGGACCGCAAAACCAAGGCTGTGAAGCTGAGAAGAAAAGGCAATGAGAAGCCGCGGGCGCTGAGGCACCAGCAGGGCTACTCCTCCGGTGAACGGACCAAAGATGGTGGAGCCAAGGGAGAGAGAGAACTGAGGAGGTCAGGGAAGGGAAAGACAACCCAGAAACTGAGCACCTCCCTGGGAGAGGAGCGCGGACACTCAGGCTCAGACTCCAGCCTTTGTAGCCCTATGCTCATGTACACCCACAAGGTCTATCCAAAGCCACATCCCATCCCTGCTGCTACCAAGTCCAGCAAAAGCCGTAGACCCCAGTTCCTGGAGTATGAGCAGCCTGCAGAACAGAGGAAGAGGAGGCAGGCGACTGGCAAGTGGCCATACGATGTGGAGATGATCCAGGTCTCGTGTGTTCAGCGTCAGAGGTCAAAAGAGCCCCGCGCTCAGGCAGCGGGGAGCAGGCAGATGGTCCGAAGTGTGAGTGCCAGGCCACACTCAGGCCAGTGGGTCGGTCCTCCTCGAACCCTCCAAACCTCCATGTCCTCCTCCTCTTTCCTCAAGAGTCTCAATGCCAGATACCCTCCAGCTCCCTTCCCCGTGTCCAGCCGCTACCCACCTAGATGCGAGTCTGAGTACTCCGCTGAATGCGCCTCACTGTTTCACTCCACTATCGCTGAAAGCAGTGAGGGGGAGCTGAGCGACAACACCACCAACCGCTTCGGGGATAGCGAGTCCAGCCAGAGCTTCCAGTCCTTCTCCGACTCTGACAGCAGCCTGTCCCTGGACGAGGGGGACCAGGTGGACAGCCATGAAGACGAGGGGGGTCTGGTGTGGGCTGAGGCCACGCTGGGGCCCACTGCCGCCGGACTGCAGCTCCCACGCCCTGAACCCCCGGCCTGCCGCATCAAAGCTTCCCGAGCCCTGAAGAAGAAGATTCGCAGGTTTCAACCTGCCTCTCTGAAGGTCATGACCCTGGTCTAGTGGAGTTCCCCCAGGCAGAACAAAAACTGGTGGAAAAAAACACAGAGAACCGTGGGAAGCGCTCTTTAAAGAACCTGCTCTTTGAGAACATTATTCACATCTTGTACAAAAACAAACTTTGTTTCATGGATCTCCATGAAAAGCTGTAAATAGATGCTACAAATCTGCATTTAAACTTAATTTGTGCACTCATTGGTGTTTGTTATAGCTTGAAAATTATCAAGAATGTGCAGCGGTTGAAGCCAAAACTGTGCATTCTATAAAAGCATGTCTAACGCAATTGTATTTGATATCTACACTTAATTTGTAAATATGTATGTTGTTGTAATTAAAGTTTCTCAAAGCAAGTAGCTGCAGTTGAAGATTTCATGGGTGTAATTGCTTCATATAATTATATCTACATTGAGGAAAAAAAAACATTCTTATTTTAGGCTTTCTTTCCTATATTTTCTGTAATTTTTTAAATTTTGTTCTTGCACATTGGTTTTATCTATGCATATCTTTCACCTTACAATAAACTACTATTTAATATATGTTGAGATTATTTGCATTGAGTTTTTACATGCACTTTCACATCATCACCTACTGTCCATTAGCTGTTAGCTGAATGGCAGTGCTGGCCAAAAACAACTTTTCTGCATAAACAAATAAAAACAATGCTGAACATCTCATCTGCAGATTTCTCTCTTCTCATGACTTTACTCAAATGGCATTGTGCTGTGGAGGCACATTTTAAATTACCACCTGATGCTCTAAAAAAACACACTAAGGGCAAACAATTAAGGAGGAATTGCTCAAATTGCCCCAATCTGATTCCTAATTCTGCACAACTGCTGACTTAATAAGCTACAGCCATAACAATTAACCCAGCCTTAAATATAGGTTGGTAGTTAGAAGCTCTCAGAAAATTCACTGTAAGTGTATCCTAAGCAAAGTACACACACTTGGTTTGAAGTCTTAGAACACACATAGACCCCTAAGAGAGATTGAGGCCGGTAGAGCAAGCTCAGGTTTCTGAGGGGAGACCGGAGGTTTTAAAACAGTTGGTGCATGTGGCAGGAGGCACATGGGATTTAGAAGGAATGACAAATGATAAGAGGCTCCTCATTTCGGAGCTGTCATGAGGAGATTAGACAGTGGGCAGCTGCACAGAGTTGACCAGTAATCTCATTTCCAAAATCTGCCCTGGTATCTTTCCATTAAAATTCTTCCACTTTTGAAGGCAGGGAGAAGGAAAAGTTCACTAGAGATGTTAAGTAGTCACGCCACCGGCCTTCAAAACATCAGCCCTCTCTCCCCTGGTCACTTGTAATAACACTTTCGCTCAATATTTTCTCCCATCAGGCATTCACTATCACCTTAAAGTTCCCACCTAAGAAGCTTATGGCGAGGGGGTCAAACATTTTCAACATGCCATCAATTTTTACTTTGAAGTTGCGTTCCCTGCAGATCTCATCACTGTGGAGACCATTTCTTTTTGAGACTCATGAATCTTTCATTGAAAGAGGCTCCTTTCTTTTCTTTTGAGATGTTCAATTCAGTCTCAAAAAGGGAGAACCTGTAATTCTTTGGATAAAAGTGTCCACCAAAGGGCGCATGTAAATTCATTATAGCATTCTTTTCTCTTCTCATTTCACACAAGTCCACAGGGGATAAATGCCTAAGAACATCAAAGATAGCATTTTGGCATGTTGCACCAGTCGGGACAATTGGGTCAATTTATTAGGATCTGTAGATGCGGCTGACCTCTGTCCTCCCTGTAAGAGCGACAGGGAGCGCTCAGTGGGATTAGTGCTGTTGTTTTCAGCCGGGCTAAGAAGGAGCATGACAGGCGCTGGACTTGTCTTTGATGTTCAGTATAACAGGACCGTGTCGGCTTGACCTTGGGTGCTTGCCGACCCTTCCAGCTGTAGCGCTGGCTCATCTCTGGGGGCACGTTTCCCCACAATGGGGAGGTCAGAGGCCTTTGTGTGCCCCTGCTGTCTGTAGCTTGTCTCTTTTTTTGTGTTTCCCCATGTTCAACTTGTCTGCCATTTAGTTTTGTTGGACTTTTTGTTTGGTAACACCAATGAAGCACTTATAAATAGAATATAAACAGAGAATATGACATGGTAGCAAACACATATAAAGATATCATTAACTTTCTAAATGAGTTTTAAACAGTGAATTCACCATTTTGGAGCGCATACCAAACAATGCGCTCCAAAAACGGTGATTTCACTGTTTATAAATATTAAAATTATTCTTATATGTGCTTATCATTATGTAACAGTGTGCTAAAATGTATTTTTTACTGTTTACACACCATTTGAGAATGCTTAATGGGGGAAGGAGGAGTTAAAATAGAGTGTTTGAGTCTATAAGTCAGTAAGAAGTCCACCTGTCCTGTGCAAGTCCCATGCCATTTCCTTCTCAAGTTACTGTAAAGAATCGAATCAGAACAAGCGCTTTAACAGACGCATAACAGTGTAATTGCATGCTGGACCCTGGCTGAAGATAATCTGGCTCAGGACTGAAGGCCTTTGGGGTCATGTTGGAAGCAGAGACCAGCAGAGCAGGTGTACAAGAGCACACCTGCAAAGGGGATTTGGTCAGACGATATTTTACAGGGTATAAAGTTTGGAGCGTGGGGGTGGCTACCTCCATGCCGCTTTATAAAATACTCCCCATGGGTGGCTGTCGTGGCAAACTGAGGGCTTACAGATGTCGTGTGGGATCTCATTACATTGATCGTGGTTCAAGTGCTTTGACATCATAAACATAAAAACACATGGGCGGATGGTCACATCTAATCAAGATCACACAGCTCCAACTGACATCACACCTGCTGATTAAAGGTCGAACCGAGGCTTTCTAACCATAACAAAGACCATAATGTGATGAATTTTCAGCTAATGGTTAAAGATCTGCTGGTTCCTTTGTACTTTACTGTACAATTTTCTAGCAATTTTCTCCTATTCTTGTTAGAAATGTAATAATAATGCATGAAAATAGTTAATGCACTCACTGGGGCTTTATCCCACAAGATTTTAAAATCAACAGATTACTGGTGTCACATCATGACCGGCTTTCTTCACACGCTCTCTCCAGATCAGTCCACAGCAGGACATGACTGTCAGTGTCCATTGAGATAAAAATAGGTGGGTGTGTCACAGCTCACTACTCTGAGGCCTTCGCTGAGGTAAACACTGAGAGGTAATGCAGGGAGTGCATGTCAGTGAGCTGCTTTGGACAGTGATCTTATTATACCTCACACATTACGCCACTGGACACTGCTGTCCCTCTGCTGACACGCTGATGCCTCATTTAATTAAGGAATACTTCCTCGACTACATAAAAACCTGCTGCACAAACTATCTCAGGCTTTGTACATTAAAACTTCTGCTGACTGTGTTACATAAAATATTTATTCAGAAAATAATCAAAGCTATTCTTATGTGGAATTCATGTAATACCAGAATTTAGCCAGTAATATCAAAGTCAGCATTATTATATTGCAGTGCAAAAATCTTCATCTTAACATTTAGTCTCATTTTCAGTGTTAAAATCTAAAACAGGTGAACAAAAATCTGCAGAAGGGTTGCAATAATCCCACTTGTTTCCAATGCAGCTTCACTTGTTTCAGGAATTTGTGTGGGATCAAATATAAGTATGCTGAAACAAGGCGAAATAAGGCAGATTAGTCCACTAGCATCAAGAAAATGAATGTGAATTGGTGCTTGACTGTGTGGATGTACTGTACATGAATGCATCAGCAGTGCCTACGTGCATTAGATACAGTTTACCACGGTCCCTTGAGACATATTACAGATTACAAAGCACTTACTCATCATTGCACTTTATATGCGAGGGTTGGCTGGCCTGCTCTGACCATACATAAACTGAGTCACTGGTTGTCTTTTATTTATGAGGCAATTTTAGAAACCATCATATCTTTGTGCCTTTTTGTTTGTGCTTATGCTTTCTGCTCCTCTGCTGCTCGTATAAAATGTGCTAAAAAAGGCTTTTATTAAACATGCTGCTCCCAATGCTCCGAACAAAATGCAAGCTTAATAAATCGGTTCCCCTTGGAGTTTCTTGGAGATCCATTTTATTGATGTATAATGTATATTTATATATTTTTAGAATAGAGCAATTTGTATGTTTGTTCATTTTGGACTTATTTTGGATTTTTAATCACAGTGGCACTATCCTGGTAAAATAATTGTTGATAAAATAAACAAAAGCTGCACATGATTCAAGGAAATTCTTGAAACAAGTTGATCAGCACTGGAAACACGTGGGATTACACTGCATTTAACTCTCAGATTATTATACTTGTTTCAGGATTTTAAGATTGAATACAAGACTAACCAACCTGTTAAGATGGCTATTCTTTATGCAGCGTGTTTTAACAATTCTGTGACAATGTGACATCCTTAAAACAAGAAAAACATCACAATCAAATGAAAGAGAGGGGGAGAAAGAGGCACAAGAACAATAACGGGTTCCCCACAGACAGGTGCTAATTAAAGTTCGACTTGGCGCAGATTAGGTCACAGATGGGGGGGAGGGAGTGGGGTTCTCCTCTGACGTCTGCATGAGGTAATCCCAAAGCCCAACATGGACCAGGGCTTCCCAGTTTGTCTCCAGTCTCTCGGTCTCAAAGCTTTTCTGCCCTCAGGGTTGTAGTTATTTCTGCATCACACTCACTCTTGTTCCTGTCTATACTGACAACAAGACAAGTTTTCAAAGATGTCCAGTTTATCTTGTAGTGACCTTACAGTTTCTTAGGATTAAATATTTTGTGGATGGTTGGTCTAGTCGTACCAAGAAAATGACCGAGTGTATTGCTTCCCTGATGTGAAAACTAGAGGCAGAGTGCCGGGCCTCTGATAGAAGATGTGGATTGACCATGCTGACAAGTGGGAGCTCAGAAACTCATTACCACTCCGATGAGATGAGCTCTCCACTCCTACCCACAATGCACTCCTGGAAACACAGAGGAGGTCATGCTTTCCCAGGGTCCTGCGATGCATGGAGGATTATCCTGCTCTGACATGGGCCACAACATCCACACAGAATCAGACCCGCTCATCAAAACATATGAGGTTACAAACAGATTCCACCGCTGGCAGATTTACGAGACGCCGTAATCCATAAACATGATGATTCAAAGTTTTCTGAATAGATGGGATCGCCGTAGCTGTATCACAGGTTACGTTGACGTCATAATTTGGGTGGATGTAACATCAGCTTGAAATTGTGTCAAGGGCTTGATCCAGTTTCAGCGCTGATACAGGAACAGATGAGAAAAGGTCAACAACTAGATATATATTTTCACTGTAGGTTCTAAATTGCAAAGTATGATAGATTTACATTTCCAATTCAACTGCACTGATCTCCGTAAAGAAATTAAAAGGATGAATTGTTCTGAGTTGAACCAAATCGGTCTTCAATGCTTCAAAATGAATTCCACATGGCTTTTAAAAAAACACTTAACAGAGTACAATGCACTGCAAAAATGTCCATCCAAATGAGTCACCGAGTTTCATATTCAGCCTTAAAAATCTTGTTTTTCTGAAGAGAAGTGAAATATTCTGCCAGAGAGATGAAGTAATTCCAATTGTTTCCAATATAGTTTCACTTGTTTCAGGAATTTTTCTGGGAAAAAGTCTAAATATGTTGAAACAAGGCAGAGTAAGAAAGATCAGCCCGCTAGTATCAAGAAAATAGTTGAAAAAAGTTGATTAGCATTGGAAATAAGTGGGATTATATCATCCCACTGGCAGATTTTAACACAACAGAGATGTTATGCGGTGTTATTTGCGACTTTTTTTGTCAATGTTAATAAGTAATGTTTAAGAAATTCTGTTTTTATTCACATTTCAGACCAAAAATTATAGTTTAGTGCAGTAAGCACGCTCCTTAGTTAATATAAAAATTTGGCTACAGGCACTAAATCAAATCATTCACTGGTTTATAAAATCAAATTACCAGTTAATTAATTGTTAATCAAATTGAAGTCTCTGTTAAGCCAGAGACTCACAGCTCTAATTTGCACTGTAGACTCCAGCGATGTTAGAGCTGCGTCTTCCTCTGCAACACTTGCATGGGGGGATGGGCGCTATAGGAGAGTGTGTGTGTGTGTGTGTGTGAGGTGGCTTTTGTCCCTTTGCTTACTGTACATATGAATGGGGCTGGACAGGAATGTCCAATCTCATGAATGTCAATTGTCTGAGGCCTGGGTTTAAGGAGCAGGCTCCTCTGGTTGTGTAGAAGTGGACAATAGAGATAGAGAGGGGAGAGATGAGGAGATATAAAGGGAGAAAAAATGAGCAGGAAGAGATGAGGGATGGAAGAGAAGTGTGAAAGATAGATAGAGAGTGGTAGAGACAGAGCATGAAGACGAAGAAAATAGAGAGAAAGCCGGGGAGAGCAGCATGATCCACCCCTGTAAGGCTCTGCTGGCCTTTCCTCAACCACCACCTGCTCCTCTTTAAGCACATCCTGTCATTTAATACCTAATCCCTTCATTCACTCCAGTGTGTTTACTAGCCATTGTCTCAGCTCCCTTCAAGCTGTGGTCAAGAGGTGGTTCAAAAGTTCGCAGTGTATGTAGAGCACGCACTCACAGTAACAGAGGGCATTGTGACGGTCTTCGCTCCTGTGAAGCAATTGTGTGAGACACAGAGAAAAGGCTGCTGCATGCATCTGAAGGAGCCTTGGGGCTGCAGGTTTTTTGAGGCCAACATCAGTATCTTTCTTTGATGCAAACAAAACAATATTTGGGTACAGCTAAATACAGCATGGTGCACCTCAGCTCTTCTACAGAAAAAATAAAAAACTTTTCAAAATTGTGATTAATGCTAAAATGAAGACGAAGATGTTGATTTTAATTAATATAAAAAAAAAATTAGCCACTAGAAAGTAAAACGTGTGATCTTGCAACTTTAAAGACTGCAACAACTTGTGAGACATGGCTATTTATTAAAATATGCCTATGTTGAATACCTCTTAATATATGAAAAAATGCTGTTATGCATGAACAAGTGTATATAAAGTGAGTGTCTTGATAATCTACAGTATGCATGAGAGCTCTGCAGGATACATACACTGCAAAAAATCACATTCTTCTTAACAAGTCATATTTTCAGCCTTACAAATCTTGTTTTTCTTAAAAGAAGTGAAGAAATCTGCCAATAGCATGAGATAATCTCACTTGTTTCCAATGCAATTTCATTTGTTTCAGGAATTTTGCTGGCAACAATGACAAATGTGTTGAAACAAGGCAGAATAAGACAGATCAGCCCACTAATATCTAGAAAATGACACTTGATTCAAGAAAACATGGTGATAATCATTGGAAAACGACTGGGATTATGTCATCCCACTGTCAGATTTTTCTCACTTGCTTCAAGAAAAACAAGATTTGCAAGGCTGAATATGAGACTAAATGTCGTGTTCAGATGGTGATTATTTTTTGCAGAGTAGACACTGTCAGTGAAGAGCAGTAAAACCTGTGCAGTAAGCAGGGGAGAGTCTGGGAGAGCAGAAATAAGAAGACATGCTTGCTCTCTCGTCTCAAAACACAAATCAGCACTGCCACAAGATTACACAGTAACTGAGCGCAGTAATCCTCTAAATGTATTTATTTACTCAAATTTGGTTGAAACATGTTGGTAGTATTTGTGCCTTAAACAGCCTTGATGATGCATCTTCTTAAAACAAGCTTTGGTGCTTGGGTAAGCAAAAATAATTACTCCAGAAGCTCCCAGTAGCTTACTGGGATTCTGCAGAGAACGCTCTATTTTCAGGACTCAATTAAAGGGAGACATGAGCTTGCATGGGGGAATGGTGCAAGTGCATTTGAGCATTTGTGCAGCAGTGAATGTTTTACATGACACTGCATGGCACTCCCGTCTTTATCAGTCCCAGTGTGTCTGCAAGGACGTCCTGGTTGTTTTATTGGCAGGATGTCCTGTTTGATCCCAGAGGGTTACCACTCTTTTGTCAGGCTGCAGGCTCTAAACAACTAAATTGAGCCGCCTCAGCCCCAGATATCCTTGGATAGCTGTAAGTATCTTGATATATATACTGCTGAGAGGTTTGTCCTCCAGCCCAACAACTAAACCACCAAGCCTGAACAAAAACAAACCCTAACTCTTCTGAAGTGGTGTGCTTGAGCTCTGAAGAGGGACATCAAAAGAGCGGTGAGAGTGACAGCTGGTCCTCCTCTTGGTCGGGCCCCCTGATAAGATCAGAGTGACAGGAGGACATGGGACCCCAACAGGTACCTCCCTCCCTCTCCAGCACCGTCCTTGTTGCTCCCATATGGCCACTAACAAGCCCCTCATTCACCAAAAAGTCAAGGTTTCTGGCTTTTTGTCTCAGATTGTTGAATATTAAACCAAATATTAAACTAAACTTTATTTATGCACATTATCAGAAATATTTTACATTTCTACTCCAGCGTCTACACAGAGCTATGAGGGTTATTTTGTCTTTGTTTTCTGGTTATCTCTCCATGACACCTCCACACTGTTTGGCTGCCCTTCACGTGTGACTGCTCTCCCTCTACAAGACGCCATAAACCCATTGGGAGTGGGTTCACAATGACCACTTGAAAGCTGCGGCTTCCTCAACTCCGAGCCTAATGGACTCTGGTCTGACACCTATAAAATATTTTAGACTTTGGGCAAAGACTCACACTTGTCTCTTTTCCAGTGCTCCAGTCAGAGAAAAGCTCAGCTGGTGAATCTGAAAAAAAATCGATATTCTGGTCATTTATGAGTGAGAAACTGGTTGGCGAGTTTGTTTTCATGGCCATTTCTTCCTCCTTCTTTATCTCCAAAATCTGGGATATTTTTGCCATAAAAATCAGATATTTTACAATTTATTTATCCACTTTCTTTCTTAATTATTTAGTCTGCTGTTGGATAAAAACAATCAGTGTGGGAACAATCACCCAAATTAAACTGGGAGGGTGGGGGGATACAGATGACATTTCTTTTCCACAGCATGGGAGACTATCCAATTAAATTTTATTCTGCTGGGGGAAACATTGCTTGTTATGGGGGAAACTACAACATTTCCTTGGGGTCAGTAGCTGACTGTTTGTTTGTCTTTGTCTCCCAGGTATAGTTAGTGGTTAGTGGTTTGCTTGCCCTCCCCATCTGCGACAGGTCCCAGCTCGCATGGAAAGGATCCAACAGTGAGAAATTGTGGAGGATAATAAGATGCTTTCCTCAACACACCCTGGTTCAGAATTATAGTACGGTATATCCCTTTTCTCCCATTGTCTCTCTTGTTTTCCTTTAGCTTCATTTTCTGTTTTTTTTTTTTTTTTGCATGGCTCAGGGCAAAAAGCAAACAAACACGAAATTGTGGAGCAGACAACGTAATTTCAGCCGGCTCCTCTGGCACACTGCGGGGCACGCTGAGGTCTTGTCGCTAGACTGATTTGGACAGGCCGGCCCCTCTCTCGGTGCAGGGGTCAGGGGTCGTGCAGGGAACAGATTGATCCTGCATGCAGTATCAGGTCTCTCCACCTATAGGAAACACGATGAGGAGAGACAGACTCAGACAGCTGTCACAGTCACGCTAACCAGTATCAGGATATTACAGGTACCTTGTTGGTTTGTCATGGTTAGGGTAAGAGCATGAGTCGACTCAAAACACAAAAATATCACAAATAAAACTGAAATATTGGGATGCATGAAAACACATTCATGATCAGTAACAGCTTACATTTAAAGGTGTGTGCCTTGTGAAACTTGATGCCTTTCAGAAGAAGTTTTGGGTGACTACAGAGGGCAAAAGTTTGAAATGATGCATGGTATTGTCATTTGTAGTGTGTTGACATATAACATGTAATCCTGATGAATGGGTCTTTGAAATCTGACACAAAGAAACTGACGGGGGAGGGCCGTCCCCAACCTTTTGTCCCGGGGCATTAGGGAAAGTTGAAGGGGAAGGCTTACTGGCGATTTAAAAGAAATGGATCTTTTTGTGAGCAGAGGTAAGAAATGGGGCTATTCTGAAAGGATTTATGGATAGAGAGCAATGCAAAATGCCATTGTTTCTCTAATTATCCTGAATTTGAATGGATGGATAGTGGGATTTCACAGTGATACCTAATGGCAACATATGGCAAAGCTTCCTTTATCTGCTTATGGCCATTAGCGCCACAGCTTCCTGGCATAAATATGCTAAATGGGTGGAAACTGCACTTCCCTTTATGGCTCTTAAGATAAACATAACACCTGACAGTGAATGGGCTTAAAGATAAACCAACATTATTATTCTGATTTATGTCACGGTGGCAAAGATGAAGGGATTTCCAAAGAAATCCTATCAAGGGCTGGCCATGACTTTCGTTCAATTACGTTAACAGCTGCAGAGGAGCGGATAAATCTTCACAATCTGGACCACAGCCCTGGTGAAAGTCCCCCCAGAGGCCTGCATGATGACATGTGCATGATGTGTTTATATGGGGTGTATATTGAGGCAGTAAATCACTATAGACCTGGAGTGTAAGAAAGGATGACAGTCTATGTGGGGCCCCATGTGTTTTAGGGAGAAGGGTAGGAGGCAGTTTGGGGGTAAACTCTGTCACTTTGAGAGAGGTTGACCTGTCAGGTTTGACCCTGGAGCTCCTTTGAACAAGACAAGCCAGAGTGACACTCATAGGGTTTGTTGAGGGATTTGCACATGGAGGACTGAGGATTTAGGGAGTCTCAGGGGAGCGGCTGCAACTGAGACGCTTTATGTTTTTTTTTTTTCCTGCAGTATTTCTTGCATTAAAATAAAAACACATGAGGGTCAAATTCAGCAAAACATGTTTACCTTAGAGAATTTAGGGTATTAGTGTGTTTTGCCACTTATGTGGATGAGGTCAGGTTTAAACATCAAAGCATCTCCTGAAATCCTATCTACCTTCAGTTATCCATATACTCGACTGGCGGTGATACTCTATCAGTGCCAACCACATATGGGACAGTACATACATTATATGATATTGATAGCAGAAGTACAGAACAGTGTTAAAGGGCCATAAAACACATGTCTATAGTATGTCATTGACCAGGATTTAACTGGAAAACATATTAACACACAACTGAACCTGATAGCAGCTCTGCCTCCGGTCTAAAGGCAAGTAAACGCTAATGTTTAAACAATATAGGGTTAGCAACACGTTGCAGTTCTTGTTTTGCAAGGTAGTCAGATCCTCAAAACAGCAATTATAATATTTGCCGTGGGATCTCTGCACAATATGGCTGCATTTGGGATTATGGAGTGACTCTAAATCGTGGCGCCACCTTGCAAATGACATAATCTCTAAATAAATAAGAAAAAGATGACAGATCGGTCTTGGAGGCTCCTGTCGGGCTACGCTCCAGCAGCCATCGCCTCTCATTGGGTTCAATTTACCACCAGCACTCACTGGTACCTGACTCAAGCCAATCCATCCTATTGATTGGGGCTGGGTGTGCTCTAGTTGGATCAATACTGTTCCTTTTCACTACATTCCCCACCAGCACATCCTCCCACTGATATCGATCACAGCCGGGACATCCTCAGCAGGACGGATGTACTAAAAAGGATTTCAACTTCTCTGGCTGTTGAGGGCATTAGAGAAGGAAGAGGGGACATAAAAAAAGAGAAGGATGAGGCAGAGAGAGTTTGGGAGAGAAAGAGAGTGAGAGAGAAGCTTTGATCCTGAGTCTGGGTGGATCTGGCGTCCAGATGATCTGCGCTTGCAGAGCAGATTAGCCTTGACAGTTGTTTGAGAGCAGAGGGGCTAATCTAAAGCTGTCTGGAGATCCTCAGCCACGCAACGTAAAGGCCCAAAGCAGGTACGCTGCGTTAAAACTCACAGGGCAGTCCATCAGGGCCTTATCTCGAGCCTGCAGCGTAAAGATCCATGGGGCAGATTGGAGTGTTTACATTTATTCGAGATTTTTATCCCGGCATTCCTTTAGAATCAGGCATGCTGTGAAAACCGAAAGCAAATTCCCAGCCTCAGACCGATTCTGTGTCCCTGCAGTGAAAGGCTCCTTATTTTGGTGGTGTGACAGGCAGCGCATAAGCCGAAGCTGCACGCCCTCACACAGAAGGGCACTGCTTGGGCATATCTCAGTGTGTATCCAACTAACAAACACCCCAACTCTCTGGGAGATCCACTGTGTGTTGTCATGGCAGTCCTCCAAACACAGTAGGGATGTAGTTAAGGGCTTTGTACGTCCTGTGTTTACCAAACGTCTTGGGCAATCTCGCATTGAGGGACAGGATGCTGGTCTGCACAATGGCAGCAGTGAGGTAAGTCTGCCTTGAATCCTCCTCTGGCAGAGCAAGGCAGAGAAGCTAACCCAACCTCAAGCCTAACCAGAGATGACAATAGCGTGCGAGGAGTGAGGTGTTATGTCACTTTTTCGCCTTACTAGCTGGAACGCTAAAGGCAGAAGTCCTCTCCTCGCTTAGCCATCACATCAGTGGTCAGGACTCAACATTTGGCACAGAATGTGACATTCTTACGCAGGAGTGAGGACATCTCTCAGGGCCCTAAGTGGATTTGTCAACCAGAAAACCAGGCTGTATTTATAGAAGGATCTAAGTGAGGGCCAGAGGACAGTAATCTGGTCTCTCTTAGCCGGACATCAGCTAATATAGCCAGCTTCAATCAGTGTTTGTAGTGTAAGTGGATTTTCCAGGTGAGACCAGTTGCCCAAACACTGTCCCTCCACACATGTAACGGGCTACTGTAAATCCTTAATGCACCACTGAGGTTGCTGGAGTGGTGGCAGGGGAATAATTGTCATCAATCAGCTATTGTAAACATCAGCTCAATTATGCAGCGATGCGTGCTGGTGTTTAGCATAATGAAAGGCCTGGCCTGCTCCCTTGTCGTTGAAAGGATCTTTATTGGTGCTATTGCTCCTTGGCACAGTTGTTAATAGACATGCTGGGATTCTTTGCAAATACTGGAGAAGAAATGCCCAAGTTCATACCTATCAGACTGAGTATTTTCATTTCTGATTAGTCGAATTGACTATACAAGAGAAAATAACTACAAAGAGAGACCGTTTGGCATTTTTAGTGTCTGACCTTTAAAGGACCAGACGAGCGGTTTGAAGATTTGCCCTTTAACGTTTGATAGCTGCTTGCTGTTTGTCTTTTCAGGCACTTCATTTGTCAGTGTTTTAGTGTCAAGTCGTGTTTACTTTATTTACTGCAATGCAGCTCAACAAAACATCTAGAGTGTTCAGTTTGCATGGCAGCGCTATTCCATTACAGTAAAAATGTGAATGTGGTTTGCACACTCATGGATCAAGTTTACCAATATTTAATGCGAGGTTGAATAAAACTTCTACCTACATACAATTGAACATGTTAATTTTTGGAGTTTGTTTTATGTTGGATTCTGGAGGCACTAAAAAGTAAAAGGTAAGTTGATTTTAGTTAAATTAGAACTATTAGAGCCCTGTGATGGACTGGTGACCCACCCAGGGTGTTTCCCTGCCTTCTGCCCATTGCATGCTGGGATAGGCTCCAGCCCCCTGCGACCCTGATTAGGGAAAATGAATGAATGAGTGAACGAATGAATGAATGAAGGCATTAGCTGCAAATTCCAAGTTATTTTCCAGCCAAAGAAGGATAAAGGCTAAAAAAAAAAAATCAACAATGCAGGGGCTTTCCTTTCCTTTAATATGAATTTATAACATCTATTTTTAAGTAGGAATTATATATATGAAAAACATACAATGTCAAAAAGATATTTTTATAACAGGACAAGGGAGAAGAAGAAAAGCTAGAGAAGTGGAATAAGTGTGTTTACTGAAGAGGAAGAGAGGCAGTGAGAAGGCAGTTCAAAGAGCAGTCAGCTGACTTGTACTTCACTTCACATTCCTCTCGCTCTCCCGTTTCCTCGTAGCCAATCTGACATTGCAGCCCCCCCACAGAGCGCCATACTTCATCCCTGGGTGAGTCTGCTGTCTAATGAGGGGCTTCAGTTCAGACCCATTACTTCACCACTGTCCCAGGGCTTGTTTCCCATCACGTTGTACTCCTTATCTGCACTAACCTCCAAACTACTTCCCTTTTAAAATTGGCCTGAAAACCAACCGTTCTGTTGGCAGAGTTGAGGCTGAACTCCTCCAACTTTATTACTGGTGTTTACAGAGAGCAGCGAATGCACTGAAGTGCTCACTAAGGCACTCAACAGAAGTGTTTGGAAGGATCAACACAGACATACAAAGACTTATCAGTGGTACACAATATTAACTTTTAAAACTTTTTCCTCTGAAATATCTGAACTTAAACTCTCTCAGCCTCGATCACAACACCACAAAGCTGTTTGAATTCTTGACAAGATATTAAAAGAAAACAAAAACTATGCCTATATGACAAATTGTGAATATTTGATTGCAGTCACTATTAAAAAAACAACAACAAAAGCCTACCACACCTTGTTTCAATGTTGTTCAACCAAAAGACTGAAACAGATTTTTTAAGGTGATCCCAAAATGTATTTATTTTCTTTAAATTTAGAAAGTACTTATAGAGAGCTTGTACCTCACTAAATTCCTTTTCTGACTCCAATTCAATAGATTGAAGACATGGGAATTTGATGACATTTAGTACAACTACAACAGTTTTTACTCCTATTTAATGCTAATGCCACCTGGCTTGCACTTATCAATATTGCACAATTACACAATTACAGTGATCTTGTTGTTTCTCTAAAGTAATTACAGGATAAGTAATGTAATTAACCCGTGCTATTCTAATGATAAGGCAGGGATAATCAGTGTCAAATTTGCGGTCGTGGTCATAAATACAGGTTATCAAGATGTAACTGCATCCATTATGCTGTAAAATAACACTGAAAAATGTAAACTTCAAGAGTTTTTTTTTAAACATTTCCGTTGCACACACTTCACACACAGCTTCAACAGAGTGTGGTCCTCTGAGTAGACAGCAGCAAAACAAGTTGCCTTTTCTTTACACACAAACACAACGTGGCTGAAACGAGGTGGTGACTGTTGGTGTGAGGCCTCAGCCTCATGGTGTGAGAGGCTTTTTCATCTAACACCCATTCACCAAATGTCAGCTGGCAAACAAGTTCACCTTCCCCCCTGGAGAAGACCCTGATTAGGCAAACCCCTCTGTCTTTATTTCTATTTATATAGGGTGTAGCTTTAAGAGAGCTTGTGGGGGACAAGAGGATGCTAAATGTTGGCAAATAAAGAATTATAGACCTCTTAATAGTTGCCACCTCACAAAATAACAATCAAAAACCTGCAAAGAAACACACACAGAGGCACACACCCAGACAGTCCAAACACACAACCACTATCTGTATGACAACTGGCTTATTTATGCTTTGTTTTTTACACACAAGCTTCAAGTGTTATCAGAAAGAGATCACAGTATGAATGAAGACAAACAAGTGGAGGAAATATGTTAACGTTTCATCTACGATTCAAGAGATCTTCATCTCTGACGAGATAAAGACACAATGTGATAAATGACCCTCTCTATAAGCCTCTGGTGAGTGGACAGCATTCCTCCATTGGCTTTTGAACTTTGTCTGCTGCAGGCTATTTCTGCTCCTCCAGGACTGCCATTGTCCCACTATGGCTGTCGACAATGACTTGGCTGTCTGTGTATATACCTCGTCTGCGGCTCCACGCTCCCCTGATTCCTGTTCTGCCATCTGAACAGGCCTGAACGACACACCCCTTCCCTTCCCCTCTCTCTCTCAGGGAACGCAGGCAACATCAGCTATAGACCTGTGTGAGAAAACCAAGTCATCCAGAACGGTTGGCTGCCAGTGAAAGCACAGTTCAATCCAAATGGAAACTGTTGGACATGTCATTCATAACGGCTGACTGAAAAAATACAGTTTTCTATTTGCGTGCGCTCAGGCGGTTGCAAAACAGTTCTCATGTCTCTTGAGAGGCAAAATTACAGAGGCTGAATCTCAAATGAACAAAAACTGCTCCTCTTTAAATTTTAAAATGTTTGTTGAACTCAAAACATTGTGAGAGTTCACATTTTATGTTTGGACTTCATATGCAATGCAAGTCAGGCACATTCTTATTGCCTCTGGCTTTGCCTTAGGTTTCACTTAACTTGCTTAACAAGCAGCGACCCAATTACCTGACCTCTGCTCACTGTGTTCATGTAAGATAGCCAGTCACTGGGTTCAAGCCCACAGGTGTCCACTGTGCAAGACCCAAGACATCAAAGGACATCCTTTATGATCCTTTTATGGTTCTTGTGCCCTGTTCACTCTGTTTACACAAGATGCGTTTCCCAATGCTATATGAAGCACTTTGTAGTACATTAAATATGCAGGTAGGTAGTTTAGGGGAATGTGCAATATTGTACTTTTTGAGTGTTTATGAATGTTGTGTTATGTCCTGGTACATGTAAAGTGTGCTATCTATTTTGTGTTGTGTGCTGTTGTATGTTAATTGTGCTCTCTTGCACGCCCAAGACAATAAAGGCTAATCTAAAAATAATTCAATACATGCCCAACTTTGCACAGTGTATAAATGCATTATTGATGTTATGCAATAACACACAAACTCTCCAAAACCTTTGGCACCTTTCGCTGTTGAAAATGTGCAGATACTCAAACCTTAGATTTTTGAGACATGAAAACAGTATAGGGAAATGAGAGATGTGCTTAAGTGAAAGGAGAATGAATAAGGATGATGTGACTGTTTACAAGTTTCAGGAATGGGCAATCACGTGCTACAGAAGGGCAAGACTGTGCAGGTTTTCATTCCAAACAAACACTACATGGTTTCACTTACTCGTTACCCCATTTTGGTCGATGGTGTGTTAATCTGCTGTAATGAAAACCTGCAGACTCTTGGGCCTCCATGGCACACGGTTGCTGATCTGGACACTCTAACAAATTGACTCGGCTAACCACCGTCCACACGAACAATGCACATCCGGTTGTTTATTGCATCTGATTTCTGTGCTGTGCTCTCCTCCTATATGCCATCCTGCATCTCCACCTCCGGTCTGTCCCTGCACTCTGAGGACACTAACCCTCCCCCTGCTGCGTCCACTCCCTCTGCTCTGTTCCTGGAAGACCGCAAAGGCGTAATCAATGAGTCATGTGTCCTGATTACAACCAGCTCCCTATGGGGCATCTTCAAAGGGCTCCAGAGGAGATGGGGAGAGGGGGCAGCACTGCACCCCAGGGAGTAATTACATGTTGGGGCTCCATGGTTTGTACTCCTTGTCTGAGGAGAGTCAGGACGGGTTAAAAACAGACCAGTTAACAACTCAACCAGTGCTGTTAGCGCAGTGGGAGACTCCTCCATGCACTGATCGCTGTCTGATGGTGCAAAACCCACATGCACACACAGAAAATCTACGCTCTGCCAAATATGAATATAACACTTTTACAAGGTATGGGTGACAGATAAAGACAGCTACTGAAGACAAAAAAGATACTATAGAGAAAGACAGAGTGGTATTTTCAGGTTTGGTGCAGCTGAGTACACGCCTGTCCATCCCAGAAAAACAAGCAGAGTGTTTTAGTGTTTATGGGTTAAAGGGGCCATAAAGCTAGACAAACACACTAAAGCACTGTCTGGCTGCCTTCAGGCCTTTTGTTTTCTCCACAACTTCCACCTCTGGTGCGTCCAATGATGTGCACACGTGTTTTGTTTTCTCCAAATAGACCCTGTCTAAGGCAGTTTTCAGCCAAGGTCCAAATCATGTGGTTGTTCATTTTCTGCTGTCTTATGCTACAACAAAACACATGGCTGCAGGCCTAGACAGAGTGTTTCCCCCACACGCAATGTAATGTATTTGAAATATAAGACTATTATTTTTGCATTTTCCTTCTTTGTTTTTTAGCATCATTGTATGAGAACCGTCTGTTCTAACTGGCAACATTGTAATTTTACTGAGGCAGATGCCAAAGAGTTGTAATTACCATTATTACTGTATGATCTGTGTAACAGAATCCATCGTGATGCATCTGTCATCTAGACATAGATGTGATCCTTTATTATTATGACTGTTAAAGACAGTTAATTAATGTTTGAAATGATGACTACATGGAAAGTTTACTAGGAGTGGTAGTGTGGAGACTGAATGGCTGACGGTGTCTCAGTGTTAAGACCTCAGTAAACCCTGTCTGCACGGTAGCAAACAGAGGGGCGATCAGAGACAAAACAGTCATTAACTTCCTGTAATGAGGAAGAATAATACTGCAATAGTGTGTGTGTGTGTGTGTGTGTGTGTGTGTGTGTGTGTTCCCTAATCAGGGGATTCCCATGCAGGTCTTCTGAATGAAAATCCCTTTAGC
>OMLF01013143.1:6100-23948 GCA_900302615.1 Holocentrus rufus | reverse complement strand
GGGGGGGGTTTAACAGTTCTGTCTGCGGGTTACGTAAGTGCACATACAGCGAGACAGATCAGCTCGAGCATGATGAGCAAACCTGAAGCAGATTTGGCCTCGGAGCCGCCATCTTGACGGGGCCTTATAGGAGCAGAGAGTGTGAAGAAGTAGGGTTGTAGGATAATCTTTGGATTCATGGAAGGTTTTCTGAATATTATAGATGCAGCATTTTCCAGTGAACAGTCGACAGGTTTCCCCCCTGTGTGCTGCTTAGTGGCTATAAATAGTAAACATTACTTCTGTAGCTCTTTTTGAAAAGAAGTGTGCTTTACAACATGAGAACAGGCAATCTAATAAAATCAATGTTGATAAAATTTAATGCAAATATAATGAAAGAGGCATTTCATGAAATTGCATGTTTGTAAAAGTGCTTTTTATAAAGCGAGGTTAGAAGATAAAACTGATTTTGCTTGGATGGACGACCAAGCCACAGGGGTTTGATGGTAAAAACCAGTTCATCTTTTGTTTTTAACTTGGACTTAAGCGTGTCGGGGAGTGTCCTTCCTGAAGATCTGAGGCTACACACGGACTCCGAGGGAAGAGATGGTGATGAGAGTGCTGGAAAAACAGTGAGATGAATAATCATAATTGATAACTGTGATCACAGTATTCAGTTAAATAATCAGGATGATCAGTTCATCCATAATCGTGCAGGTATAGAGTTTATGATTAGATTCATCCTACAATGTTGTTTCCGTTTGTTCACACTGGGTGAGCGAAGACAAGCATAACCTGCTCTGAAGGCCAGATGAAGCCTCTTCTGCAGGTCGACTCTCAGCTCCGATGCAGAACCTTAAAGTTGCTCTCGTTCTGTCTTCACCTCAGACGGAGGTGGGGGTTATACTGGAAGAACCTCGGTTTCCTGCATTGCTTTGATGTCCGCTTTCGCATTCTGTCAAACACTTCCTCAGCTCTCTTTTTTCGTTTTCCATTTTCTCAAGTCAAATTCATTCTGAGTGTTTCCTTCTGTCAGCATTCGAGCGCATTCTGCCCCCCCCGCCCCCCTCCAAGTCTTACAGCAAACAGGCCTCTACAGGGAAGCGGACGTGAGTCATAGTGTCTGAGTAGACCGGTAACAGTTTATGCATTCATCCGACACTGCGGTCTCGAACAGACGGCACCGTGGCTTATCAACGAATCAGGTTGGATTTGTCATTTGTTTAAGTGCGTGAACTTATGCCCTGTAATTTCACGCCGTGAGAACATTAAGATGATGTCATTCCTTGTCTCCTGGCATTGAAGAATAAAAGCTTCTGTATAAGTGCATGCCTGTGTAACGTTACCACCTACCGCGACATGTTCTTTCGTATCAGAAAACTCTTCTTTGTGACACACATCTGCCTTTCTAAACAGAATCCGACTGTGATCTGATTTCCTCAATAAAAACGCCCGCAAAGACTCTGAGGCCGTTCGTCACCTTTTGATGGTTTAGAGTTCATTGCTTTGAGAGCGATCTGGTTTTCCAGCCCTTGTAACGAGCGCTAACTAGCACGAGCCTTTTTTGGCCTCGTTGAACTGCATTGCGCCGCGGGTCCTCGTGCCTTCAGGAGTGCGTTGACGAGGGTACGCTAAATTTTCACACTGCCGCGTCTCTGCATGTCATCCCCTCTGTGCACATTTTACATTCCAGGTTTACATTTTGAGACATTCAGCTGATGCCGACGTGTAGCTGTAGAATAACCTTAAATAAAAATGAGCTCATGGAAATGTGCTTATATAAACATCACTGGTAAACAGTTGAGGTAAGATGTAGGCTGTTTTCTGTTCATGCATAATCAATAAGTGCGCGGTAATGAAACTAGTTTATTTTTCAAACAAGGGCAGAGGAAAATGTGAGTGGCTACAATAATGAAAGGGGAAGGTGGCACTGTTTTTGTTTAACAGCCAGTCTGTCAAACGGTGACAGGTGTTTTTGAAGAATCCTCAATGGTTATTGTGAGAGTGCGAGCACACAGTAAAATTATTTGCCGTTTTGAGGCATTATGGAGGATTAAATCGAGAAAGTGCTTAGAGGTGTTGCAATTCCAACTGTGACAACTTAATCATAGTGCATTCAGTGCCAAATCCCTCTCTCTGCGTCATCCTTTTCATCCATATCTGCAGAACTGTAAAAAAAAAAAAAAATGGGGAGGGAGGCACTTGAAGCTTTCGGTACTTGAGAAAGCTTCAGATCAGGGAAAGTTTTCCTCAGGGCAGCCAGTGTAATATCCAACAGGCACGCCCGGAGTATGGTATGTGAAGGGAGTTGGTTGCGATTTGTCGCAGGAATCCGCTAGCACTTCCTCTGCTGCGTGGTCGAGAGTCTGGAGATGTGAATGCCCTGGCAACCTCTGGCCTCTCCTACATGTAAGCTCAGAGGAGTGATTCAACAGCTGAGGAGACTCTGGAAGGCAAAGAAACACCCTGGACAGATCCTTATGATTTTCATTGTGGATGAATCTATCAATTATTTTTTTTGATTAATCATTTGTCTTTAAAGGCCCACATGATGTCTTTAAACTACATCAATAGTATGACCAGGAGCGAAATTATCAATCAGTTATGAATTACATTTAACTTTGTTAATTGAATGATCAATTATTCCTCTAATTGTTTCAGCACTTCTGAGAATCCACTCCCAAGAAACAGAAACATGCTGAATCATTTCAGTCTGTCATACTGTGCCCTGATGGCACTTCTCTTTTTATTGGACACACTGAAGCAGAGAGAGACGGGAAAAACGGGAAGGTGGGGGCGAAGATGTGTTTACATGGTACGAGCCCTAGGCCACCGAGCCACCAGGACGCCCCCACACTTCCCGTTTAGTCCTTGTCAGGTCTGTCCTCCTCAACAGGCTGGCCTGCCCCCCCGACACCAGGCAGAGTCACTGGGGAGTGACGGGGCAGAGCTGTTACAGGGCAGCGCTGACGAGCGGAGACAGAAGCAGACCTGGGGGCCGACACGGCAGAGTTCACTGGGTCAGCGTCACGCTCCAGGACCCAATTCTGCGCTTTATTTCACCAGCTGAGTCAATGAACTTGAGCCCTGCTTAGTGAAATTGAGCAGATAGGGTGGCTTTTGTACCTCTAGGCTGATGCTATCAGCTGCCACCCAGCTGAACGGGCCACGGCAGACTCTGAGCAAGACTGACTCATCAGGGCTTGGTAACAATTATGTGTAAGCGAAGCCAAAATTAACACCCTTCGCTTACAAGACGGCTTCATATCAGTGCGACATATTTTCACTCATCTTTCACTGGCTGTATATTTTTGGCAGCCTCGGCTGAAGCGTTTCACGGTGCAAAGGTTCAGGTGAGTCAGAGATGCCCTGCTGCTTTCTTATATCTGTCAAGGTTTAGCTGTTTGATGAGGCGCTCACCCACGCCATTCCACTGTAACCCGAAGCGCTCCAGCCATGGTTCCCTTAAGAGAGACCACGGTCGGGGTGGGGTGGTGGTGTCCGTGGTGGTTTAGCCGCACAGCTGGGACTTTGCCCGACTCAGTTGTGGCTGCTTGCTCGGCCCCATGCAGAGAGGCACGGCCCTGTTTGCCACTCAGGCTCTCTCCTCTCCCACGGCGCAGTCTAATCCCTGCTGTAGGAGGAGAATGCCTCCACTGCAGTATTGTATCTCATCCCTCCATCCAGCTGACTCACCCTGCCCCCTGCATCCTGCCTCAGCAATAAACCTCGCTGCACAATGAGCTTGTATGGTAGGAACAACATATAGCTGTGGAGTTGCATCTGTGTGTGGATACATTCAGCCATGTGCAGGAGCAGCTACAGAGGAAAAACGACTTCGGGAAAACAAGGGGCCTTGTAGTTCAAAACCACATTTCTAAGAACTCTTGGTCCTTGATGTTTTCCTGCCTCAAGGAACAGTCCTTAACTTGAATGTATGGACCAAAGACCCCTTGTTTTGAAGTCATTTAAGGGGAGGAAATTTAATATTTGCCTTTCATTGAAAACAGCACTTTTCCTCAAATGACCCGAGGAAGCATACATCCCTGAGGCCTATCAGATCCTGCAGCAGCCGATTTCTGAGAAGGCTTTAGGATTGGAATAGGATTTATAGGGAAAATCCCACTTGAGACTCTGGTCTATGTGTTCTTCTGTGGTTGTTAACATGTCAAAGCATGGGGCTTTTATGTGCCGACTTGTTTTGATAAGTTCGTGTTTTACAACAGGGAGTTGGACCATCATCAACCCATTACTGTTACATAATCATCGTATCACCTGTAAGTCATGTTTTGAATGACCAGTTTTTTGCTCTGAGAACTGTCTTCACTGATCAAATGTATTATATATTATGTAATATTTTTTGTCTGGCTTACTGCTGCCAGTAGTTCGGTGTGTTTGAATTTAGAGGCCTTTGTGTGAGAAAAATGGCTGAAGGAGTTTCTTTATTGACAGAAGTTCTGGTTTCTAAATCCCTTGTCAAGCAGACTCAGTGAGACCAGGGAACGCTTTTTCAGATCTGGCGATGTAGCGTGACTCTGCTTCATGCAAGGCACCCAACATGAGCGCCCACTTTAAGGGGCAAAACTGTACAGGGTGCTTCTTTGCATAAACCAAAACCTAGCATCACACTAAACTACACATACACACAACAAATTTATGCTGAGTGGCTGAATAACTAAAACTGATTTTGGTTTTTGACCATGTTTATGTCATGAGTCAGTCTGTTTAATGAGTTTGAAATTTTGCTGAATAATGTAATAACTTCAGCTTGAGTGTTTACATGACCTGCTGGTAAAATAGGTTATATATCGTTCTGATGTTTTAAGATAAATTCAGTTGGTTAGCTGGGTATCCCTTTAAATGTGTTCTACTGAATATGGCACTCAAAATAAATGTAACAGGTATTTGTTATCACATTATTATTATTTTTTTTAATATTGCTGCAGTTGTTGCTTTTGAGACATTCAAAGTTTGAATCACTGCAACGACAAGAGGGTCTTCATCATACAGTCATAACTGCACAAAAAATTTAGGCTGATAGAGATTAGCCACAGACAGACACAATGACAATCACAAAATGACCAAATGCATGATCTCCTGGCATTGTATTATATGTCCAGCATTTTACTACATCGTAGGCACTTACAACATGAGTTTACGGCTGTGTTTCTATTACATTTTGCTCAGTTGTTACATATTCAGTGGAGTTACAACAGACACCTTCATTAACACTTGGACTCTGTTTTGGGGATTGTCTTGATTGTATTCAGTCTCATGGCTGGCTTTTGGGAATTTGCAATTTCCTGTGCCTACAACAACCAACTGTGATTTGCAGCAAGTCAGAGGTCTCATTGTTGGATGTAGCTGCGCCGGCCTTTCACAACAAGAGACGGTTAATCATGAAATAAATTTTATAAGAATGTCATAACTTCTACAAGCAAGCAGGAAAGGAGACATATCATACTGCTCCATACTGTCCTATTACAAGCATTTGCTGTTGTTTTATGTGACCTTAGCTTTATAAGCAACTTGAGGACATTATTACTGCTCTTAAGCAAATATTATAAAACAGGAGATTGAGTAAAGAGATTTTTATTTATAGCTCTGCTGATTTGCATTTAAAGAAATTGAGGTGGCAGCATTCACTTCCCTGTTCTTCTTAGGAAAACCATGGTGGTGAAAGTGAATGAGTAAGGCTTGCCCGTACGTCAGCAGCTAATGTCAGGATGCCCTTGAGCAAGGCACTAAACCCTGAAATGACCCAGCCGAGTTCCTCAGAGACCAACAGTAGAAGACTGTGGTTGTGCAGCTCCTCGGTGTGAATGTGTTACTGTGTTAATATGAAGCAGCATGGTGCTAAAAAAGAGCATGTGTACTCGGTCAACTTTCCCTGGATACATAATGGTTAAAAAAAAAAATAGAGCAAGAAGACGACCTACAGTACTTTCAGTCACAGGGATTAGAAATAACCTCATGGACTCCACTGACATCTACTCATGGTTTTTGACAGCACTTTGAGGAGTCACACAAACAGCGGACAAGCACTGGCCTGAGCTCGAGGCACTGCAAGGCTTTTCTCTCTCCAACTGTCGTACAAGGAGCCTATCCATGCACTTGAGTCAAATGTAGGATAATTATCGCTCAAATTACTCCTGGAGGGATGCACGAGAGTTCCCGTCACGTTTGCCAGGAACGCTCACTTGGGGCTGGAGGTCAACTTGATAAGAGGTTAAGTTTATGTCTTGCAGCAACGACCCGACCTGACACCAGGCTTCTCTTTACCTTTACACACACTAAGGAGTTCGTTTGACTGCAACCTTCAGCTTCTCGTCTCTAGAAAGGTTGCAATGCACTTAAATAGGCCAAATCTGGTATAACATAAGCTGTGATGCATGTAAAGATGCATTAAGTATGAATGTAATCAAAGATCTGATCTAAAGTTGATTGCACAGTAATGCTTTATTTTATAGTTCATATAGACATTAAGCTACATTACCTTCCAGCTGACCATTAAGTATAAAGAGTGTATTAAGCAAAAAGTATCAACCTTGTTGCTTGGTCAGTTTGGTATTTTTGTCTTGTAAAGCAATCACCGTTGCTTTGCATTGTATATATCAATATGTGCATGCTGCATTCCTGCTAAAAAAAAAAATAGCCTTCTTCTTTAGTTTTTTACAATTCATGTTTCTAGTCAAAAGGTGAGCCTACTCACGTCAGGCGAAATGCCATTCCTTCCTGCATCCCTTAGATTTTAGGCTTCCTCTTTTTACGTGCCTTTCTTTTGTCTCTCATTTCTGCATGTCTGCCTTTCATCACCGTAATGAACTCATTGTGCATGTAAAATTCTCTCCCTCCCCAATGAAACTTTATTATTGTTATTATAAAACTATCTTGGCTGTTTCCAAGGCCATGACAGAGAGCCAAGCTCACAGCTGCTGCATTGGAGGTGTGTTTTTGGCGTGCTTTTGAAGCGTATGCCTTCCTAATGCATGAGACAACTCAAAAAGACACACACTGCTGCTGGTGAGGAGGGGCGGTGATAAATCTGTCAAGGGTTCAGATATGGAAACATGGCTGTAAATCACCTCTGACACTTGCTAGTACAGTAGTAGATAGATAAACCCTGCTTTTCTAGTTTCTTAGCCACATTCCGATCTCCTGGCCGCTTTTGTCCATGAGCCCTCGGTCAGGGGGCCTCGGGTGCAGTGAAACTGTCCAGTTTATGGTTTTGGAGACCACCCCTGCTCTTATTGTATGACAAGTCTCCCATCGGAGGTTTTACATTTACAATGCAGACAGCAGGAGGACCGATATCAACTTGAGGTCTGCAAGCATAGATGCCTGTTCTATAAACTGTGTTGTTGATTATTTAGACATTTAGACACACAGTATTAGACTTAGGACTTCCCTTGTTTTCCACGAATTTAGTTTAGGTTTTTAGTGAAAAGATTTATTGATCTATCTTAATGGATATAAAACTGTAAAGGCTTAAACAAATTGTTCACATAAACAGCCTGTATCGTGCACTGCATGACAATCTGGTATTTATTTGACATGTTTTATTATGACATGTCAAGAGAATAGGCCAAACTTTTAGCCGCTTACTTTGCTTATCTAAACATGACATACAGATCTGTCTTGCACTAGTGTGAACTCTTTACAAATGTAAACAAACCTTTCATAGGCTCAGAATACATGGGGCCACCCATGTTCAAAATGTATGTTTTCTTGGTACTATAAGACACTCAAAAAAGTGAAAGAGTCCACCACACAGCAAATGATATGTTATATGTAAAACTCAGATTTAGTTATGACATATTGTCAGCTGTTGTATTCATACAGTACTTTATCTAACAAGATATAAAATATTCATTCTAATACTATACAGACGTTTTCACTTGGAAACAAATAGACTCTTGTTGTTTGAGCCAAACTTAAAAATTTAAGTTAATCTTTAATAGACCGCGAAACCTCTTACTCTTTTAACATTTTTAAACTCAAACATGCAGGACTGAGGTTTACATGCAGGTTGCATTACTTCCAGTGTGGAAAATTACCACCATTCACCACCCTTCAGCCAAATGCTGGTAAACTTTTGCTGTGGCTCGTAATTTTACACGCTCAGTCGCTTTGGCAAGCAGCCCACTACTGTTTGGAGGAGTCTGGGTTGCAGACTAGTCAACTTTGCTGATAAATTCACAGAACCAGAAATGATAGATACCTTTCTGCCATGATCATTTCTGACCTGTGGTGACCTTTGGTGTTGGAGGAATACCAAAATCTGCCAATATGCATCATAGGGTTCAACACAGAGAGTTGAAAAAAGATGTTACTGATTTCAGCAAGGCTGGCAAGTCGTAGTTTGGGTCATCACACTTCTGGGTAGCCCATATGAAGTCAGTGCTGTGAAGACGTAGTAAGCAGCAAGGTGGACTCAGGCCAATCTGAAAGTTAGAACGCTCCATTCAGCTGTAAGTCTGCTGTCTGGCAGCAGTTTGAGTCTCCAATTAAGGAGGAAAATGACAGCAGGACAGGTAACAAGATGGAGAAAATTTGAAATTTTTGCAAGAGAGCCTTACAGGTAGCAACATACTGCATGTAAAACATCACAGCAAAATATCACAATATCATCAGTATAAAGTTAAATGTTGCATTTAAATTTAAAATATGGTTTCAGAGTTCTTAAAAGCCCAGTATTTTTTTTTCTTTGTCCTGCTTTTCTAGTGAGAAATTTCCTTGGCTTTAGTAGAGTAGTTTACTTTTCAGGCTTAGTTGTGGATGGAACTGGTTTGAAATTGATTTGAGCTGGCAGTAAGGTCTCGCCAAGTCATAAATTAAATCAACCTGTAGTCATTTAATGTAAAATGTTTAAACTCGTCGTCAGCCTGTGAATGGTCTGCTCTCTGTTCCCTAACAAAAAAGTTATTTTCTGTCACAGAAATCTTTATTCAATCTTCAGTGCCAAAAATATTCTGATAGTATAAAGCCCAGTATTGTGTATTGAGCTACATCATGAGCTAAATGTATTATTGATTCCTACCGCATAAACAGAAGTTTATGCGTTCTGGTAGCGTGTTTGTCCTGTCCTGTCCTCTGTTTCCAAAACTCATGTCAGGACACAAAATTGGCTCCAGTACTTTTCTGCTGTCCCCCACATGACACAAGTAACAAGGCTGTCGTCATCAGCGTACATCATAGGACGAGGCTAAATGTGCTAAGATGGGATCGAGCCCTTGGCCTTGCCACATCACGTGATTTTCGAGTAGAGCTGGGCAATCTGGACTGTATCACCCACTTCCTCTGACCTCTTAATGCAGTTCAGACTGTTCCTCTTCTGTCTCTTTCTGTCAGTCTTTCTCTCTGTTGGCATGTCTCTCTTCCTCATCTCTCTCTCTCTCTCTCTCTCTCCCTGTGTACATGTTTCTCTTCCCTTACTCATGTTTCTCCTGTCTCTTTATCCCCCTTGTTAAAATGCAGGAACCCGTCCACTGCTTTCTACCAAGCTTTCCGGCCTAGCAGGTTACGAGGGTCAAAGCCCGTCAACGATAGGTATGAGCTTGGGTGTGTGTTTGCCTGCGTGTGGCCTGGACTGGCTGGATAAGCCAGAACCTCCACTCCTAAATCCGCCCACATTGCTTAAATGTCCATTTTAACACGTCATTTAATAATGTAGGCTATAGAGTCTTAAAATCTTATTTTTTTAATTAGTGAATAAATAATAATCATAGAAAAGTCTTGAAAGATAATTACAGGAAATGTGGAATCATCTTACCCAAGGTTAGACCTCTATATGAGGCATTTTGGATTGATTATATTATAAGAAATACCACCGCCTGGTTACTGTCATCCACCTCTGATATGATGGAGGGTTCTCCATGATCACAGCTACATAGAAGCAATCTGTCAAACAGCTATGACATTTCATTTTCCCTCACGTTTTATTAATTAACCAATTGTTCCCGTATGTTTCCTGTATATTAATTCTCCCTGCACTAATGAGCTGCAAAGCTTGCAAGAATTTCATAAATAGGTTTCAGTCGAGAGTTTTAATGTCCCGTGATGGTCTGTATGCTGTGTCCAAGGCTCTCTCACCCTGCCAAGAATAAAACGCAGGGTGAGTTTATTCTGATGCTGAGAATAAACTGAAAAACAGTCACATTTAAAGATATTGAAGATCGGCACAAATTAACAGCTGTCGGCAACTTTAGCCTAAAAATGTCAGCATCAGTATCTAAAAACCTCCATCAGTCGAATATTAATCTTATCCCATTGGTAGATTTTCTCTCTTGTTTAGAAAGTAATAGGATTTTAGGACTCGATACCAAATTAAATGGCCTGACAACCTGCATTTTTTGCAGTGCACCCTTACAGAGTGGACCACCCGATTGCATCATTAAGTTGTGTTGCACCGGAAAACCCATCCGTTTCCAGTCAAACTCTGTATTTCATTAGTTTTGTTTGTGCTGCAGCAGTTGCAATGTGTTTCTTATCAATTACATTTTGGATTTATCCAGCATTTGTGTTAACATCAATGTGTAAACCTGACTGGAGCTATCAAAATATTCAGTGTTGTGCTAACCGCTAGTAGCTGGTAAGTCATTTTCATCACATAATGTCAGATTATGAGTCCCAAATTTACTTGACTGTTATTACAAGTATCATTTGATTTTGTATCATGCATGAAAATATTACTTCCAGCTGCTTTCTAAACTCTAGTGACAGCTTATCCTGTTGGCTTCCTCCAGTGTGGGACTTTTGCACTAATATGAATAAGCAAAACACAGTTTAACTTTCAAAAATGTGTCCAACATTGAAAAACGTGTTCTTGATAGCACTTGGTGTATTTAAACACTGACATCAGCTGTATTAGACACAATGCAATGATGCAGTCGGTGTCACCAGCAAGTGTGCAATGCACGGAGAAAGCGTGGCATTGTAGGAAGTGTCAAATGTCTGTCCAGGCAGTGTTTCAGAGCCCTGTGACACTTTGAGTGTTCACATTCTGCCAGTCACGAGGATCTGGCGCTCAGGTTTCTTTTGCCCCTCCGAGTGTGCAGCATAGTGCCAGGGGATTTTAGCACTACAAATAGCAGATCACACTGAAATAACATGATGCAGGCTGCGTTGTATTATGTAACATTCTGTAAGGATGGGTTATCATTTGAATATTTGGAGAGATGAAAACCTGATCATTCATGTCTCCTTTTGCCGCAGGAATTCTGGAAATTTGAATATAAAATTAATTTAAATATGAGGAATTCGATTCTAAAGCCAAAAAGATAAAATACCAGGAATGAATGAAAAGTAGAAGGTAGACTTTTGTTTTATCTGTCAATAAAGATGAAACATTAATCCCTACTGACGACACTAATAACTGGCTGTGGTGTGACGTGACGTTAATTCACTTCACAGGTCAATTCACAACACGGTGTTTCCTTTATTGATCCTGCAGGACGCACCGCACCACGCTCACGGCTTAAGAACATGTGAAATTCTAAAATTATAATCACTTTCACCCTATTATCGAAAAACTGAGGCACCACTGTTTAGAATTGGTAATTTTATCATGAAAAATGCTGCTTGTGAAGAGTTTCAGTGTTCCAGCCAGTAGTTGAACCAAAACTGGTGTCCAAACAGGAAGCTGATGTGGAACCAAAATTACCTCCAGCACTGCTGCGAAAAGATAAATATAATGGGGAAACACCGCTGTAGAATTGTACTTGATTAAATAACCAACAGTAACCATGGTGTAAGTGTTGCATGTTTTTTTTTTCCTGTGCAGATTTGAAAAAGTGTAGAGAATGCAGTACAGAGGATTGTGAGTTTGGGAAACATGCTTTTTCATTTTGAATGCACATATAAAATCGTTTTATGCAGTTATGGACCCCACTGTCATTTCATGTTTAAATTTTGTTTTGTGATTTTTGTTGATGTAAGAATAATTCTCAGTGGTATGTTATGTAACAGAGTCCCAGCTGTCACCATCTAAATACACTGATAGACAGATAGTTGTTATCACATGTATTCTTTATTAATCCTTGTCAAATAACCGCAGGACTGTTGGCAGCCGAATACCAGTTGGCTTTGATGTGGATGTCGGTGTGTCCGTGGTTTATGAATTGTTTCTATTAGTTACAGCCCCTTTCTGTTACATTTTGAGAGTTGAAAGTGTCCTGATGTCTGGTCTCATCGAGGCTGCTAAAGGACTTGACCCTCTGCCATGGATATTTGATTTGCTGCCAACAAACCGCAAGAAACACCTTTGGCATTACTCTTAAGGTTCAGACTCTTAATGGTGAACATGTGGTAGGTTTTCTATGTTAAGAAATTATTTGAGAGTGAACTCTAAGGCCGTGATTCCCAAACTGGGTCCAGGGACCCCCTGCGGTCCTTGAGGTGAGGTTTCAGGGCGTCCCCAGGAAAACAAGGATTACTTTAATTTCACTGTCAATTCATTAGCCAGAAGTTAATACCGTGAGATGCTAACACAACCACTGACTGGCACTGATTCCATAACAGACAGAGGAGGCAGGATCTGAAAAGTGCAGCATCGTTGTTGTTGCAAGTTGTTGATAAAAGATCACAAAGTAAGTCGTTATCAGCCGTATGTGCAGATAAAGTTTTCCCAATCCGTGCTCTTGGATCTCTCTTCAAGCAGTTTCAAGCAAGTAGTACGAACAGTTTGTCAGCTTGTTGCAGGTTTATCCTAATATAATAACTGCTCTGTCTGGCACCCGAGACAACCTTGAAGTCCGACTGCTGCAGAAGTGCCTCCCTACTTCTTAATCAGTGGGATTAACTGCTACTTGTACAATAACATAGAATCTGCAAACTTTTTTTTTATCAAGGTCTACCTAAAGGAATTCATTTCCATGGATTAAGATGTTAAGCTAATGCAGTAGCTGTATCAGATCAGCAGTGCATTGAAGTATTGCTCTTGTATCATATCGCCAACCATGTACTAAAAGTTGTTTGTATCACAGCATCATATTGCAGAAGAGTAAATTGCATCAAATCATATTGTTGTAGATTAACCAGTAATCTTTCTTGCATCAAATCATCAATCATATATTGCTGTTAAAACAAAATTTCACACCACTGTTAAGGAAACAAGATGTTCTCAAAATGAGTCATTGTGCCTTTTTATTTGTCACAGTATTGTGGCTACTTGTTTTGGGTGGAGTAGGTATAGAAAGTACAGTCTATACTTTTCAGCTAATCTGATTTCACACACTCCATCTAGGGATTGGTCCCATGCATCACTTGATTTGATTAAGACTAGTGGATGATAAGTTACATGTGATTATCCTGGTTTTTCTACACTTACATCATCGTTTAGGGCTGCCATTTAACAAAGAGGTTCAAAGGAGTGCGACAAATCAAACTGTCATGAGTCATATCCAGTCAGCATGAGTGCATATTTATGTCTTTATTTGCATATTGTTTAAAGCAACATTTGCATAAAACAACATCAGCAGTGTGTGTGCGGTGTCTTGGTTGCCATAAGGATTCAGGGCTTGTTTGTTCCCCATCCAGCTATAGATTGCTGTGGGCTCTGCAACCAGCAGTGAACCTTTAGTTAGACTGTTTCAACTAACCGCAGGTGAACCTGAGGGAGCAACCTCAATCCACCTTCCTTTGTCTTGAGCCAACTCTCCTGCAAGGTCGGACTTGTTGGAGGTGGGGGGACTTGCTCACGAACTGTTTGAGGGCACAAAGGAGCATTCCTCAAAATGATTGCCTTGTGAAAAATGCAAAACCTCAGTTGGGTGGTGTGCTGCTACCAGATCACTTGTGGTCTTTGCATATACAGCAATGGTATTCTGAGCAAGTTTGTGCTAAGTTGTGGGGATCAGAACTCACATGATTATTTTTACAAGGCTACATGTGCCGCAGTTCACCTTAAATCTCCTCTTGTTAAGAGTTCTTCGAAGCAAGAGGTGACTCGATTTCTTTTCGCCTAACTAAATTACAAGTTGCCCTCACTGCATTTGTAAACATTCCAGGAAAGCTAGATGGAGGTCCGCTGACTGGGATCATTGTGAGGTTGTGATTGGTCCCAAATAAGGCAGCAGTGGCGCTTTTACTGCCCCCAATCCACTGTGAGCGACTTTATGGTTATGGACAATAAAGAAAAGGCAAAATTAAATTCAGAGTGAGTCCACCTGACCGTTGGCCCCATGCCCAGCCGTGGAGAGTGATTCGATCCAGACCAGGTATGCGACCACTGTTTATGACATGGAAACAAACATGAAAGGAAGAGTAAAGTTGGATGCTGGAAAGCACATTTTCATTGTTGACACGTTGTTTGGAAAGAACCCCATTTGCGAACCCCATTCTTACCTTAGTTATTAGTTATTTTCCATTATTTTTCATTTACTTGCCCTTTTCTTTCTCACATAAAATACTGTGCTTTCACAAAATGTCACCCACTGATTTAGAGTCTGTTAGCTTTAATTTTCATGAACTACTCCCTCTTGGCTCTCTCGGCATTGGCTCAAATGGAGCTCCACCCCCCTGTCGTAATTGCTAACAGGCTGTGGCATATCCTTAGAGCCTCCAATCCAATTCAATTTCAGGGTCCTGCTAAGGAGTGTACACAACAGTAAGTACATAATTTTGAACGAATTACTCAGTGGTTCCACTGTGGCCTCCCCCCCTCAGGCTACATCACCAAATGAGGGCCTTGATGGACAGAGCATGACATTGCGCAGAACTCTGATCTTAAATTTTACAAGCCTTTGAGGTGCTGACTGAAATGGATGGATAGGATCGCAGCCACTGATGCTTCAAACCACTTGCGTAACAGAACCCAGAGTATCAAAGACGGCACTGTATGGAGACAACATTTCCGTCCTATCAGCTTTATCTTTGGAAACGTGGCTGGCATTTGACCTTTATTTAACCAGGAAAAGTTTGCTGAGCACACATGTTCTTATTCAGCATCGCCCTGCTGCACACTCAACACAGTTAAACTCATTCACACCTGGTGGCTGCCCAATATAACCATAAGCTCCTACTGTTGGCTATTGAGCATGCTCACTGGGGCAACTGTGGGTCAAGTGTTTTACTCGTTGGCACCCCAGTATTAGTCAAAGGAGACAGGAGAGAGTTATACCCCAATTTAACCCTAGTCCAAGGATCTTAACAGTTGACCCATCTGGCCCCAAACCCACTATGCTAATGTTAAAACTACCAGCACCTTCCCTGCTGTGCTGCTCAAGTCACGACTGTATCTCAAGCTTCACAAAACGAGGGTCAGAAACAGCAGCTGAGACGTGTATTACCCTCCGTGTTCTCCGCCTACATTAAAACCACGCAGGCTGACCTGGGCCCTCCACTTCAGAGAGGAAGCCCAAATGAGGCTAAGTCCTTGATCCCGTGATGAATGCTCTGCTGAATACAGAGGCTCATTAACGGTGAGGTGCCAGGATTTTCTCATTAAGCCTCAGGAGTAACACTATTACTTTTAACACATTCCAGTGGGGTGCTAATCCACTTTTAAGACAAATGACTGGCACGGGCCCCCGTTCATAGACAGGGTAGCAGAAAACGAGTAGTGAAATATGATATGGCCTTACAGGGTGCATACCAAAAAAAAAACTGTTTTTCAGCGGCCTCCTTTTTGGCAGTGATTATTAAAGATTAGAGGACTGTGCCTCGCCCCCACTGTGTTTGCATATGGAGTTGGTCACATTACAGTCTGGATCTTCATCCTCAGGAGCCCTGAGGGGGTGGCGGTGGCAGGATGGGGGTAGCAGAAGGTTGTCAGCTGTTAACAAACATCCCAGCTGGCAGTTAATTTAGCCCCAAGATAGGCTAAAATAACAAGATCCTCTTTGACCCATTACAATTAGCTCTAACTGATAAGTGTGTGGATCAAGCACACCCGATCAGCCAAATTTCAGATCTTGTCCTTCCATGTACATAACGGACCCCCATCCCCATCACACACTCCCAGTCATCCCGAAGTCAGCCGACCGATCTTGACCCTCTCCAGAGGTGCCCATGTGTCTAGGCAGGACAGGCTGTTGGACTTGTAGGGCTTCATGCGAGGACGTTGCTGTTTGTGCATGGGGCTCGGGAATTATGCAAGAGTCAGGAGCGTGAGTAGACCAGTTCCTTCAGTCTGTTTACAGAGAAGCCTGGTGGCAACAGGGACACCCTACTCATGACTCTAATTTAGTGCTGGAAGAATAATGCGAGTTCAGCGCAGCTTCTGTCCTCGTGAGACTCTGAGCTCTCTCTTTCTTGTTTTTACCTCGCACTGTAAATGACATCTTGACAATGCAGAAGGAAAAAAAACTACCTCATTCAGAGGAACCCATGAAGGTATTTCCAACATCCTTCAATTGTCATTGTTGGAACGATGACTGCCCCCTCTGCAGTGGAACAATAGAGCACAGGGGCGGATAGTCAAGTCTTTTTTTTTTCCAGTTTGAGTAAGTTCTCGTCTTCTGAGGAACTTTGAGCATGCATCATCCAATACCAAGCGTACCTTGTGTGTCGTGATGTGTGTAGCTCATTTCCCTGTTACACAATCTCGGTTTCAAGTGTTCTGTTGGACTCATGACAACCATGCGGATGCCCTTTTAATTTCCATGAAACAGACTTCCCTGATCAGGTCACTAAATTTAAAGGCTCAAATGGCACCCCAGTCCAAAGCGATCATTTTACTCACACCTACCAGTGAAAAATAAAATCGCAACAATCAAAGGTTACATTTGGCCAGTGGTCGTTAAATCCGCTCAACCAGCGAACCCTCAGCACCTCATTAGAAACTCCACATGGAAATATTCTGCTGCAAAAAATGTCAACATTAAATTCTTGTGTGCATCTTTACGAATTTACTTTTATAGTTGAGAAAGTGTACCAGTGATCTTATGCAATGTATATTAAATTAAATCTGTTGTTAAAATCTGAAAATTCAAATAAAAATACATAATAATGACAGTACAAGAACAATATGACTATTTTAAAACAAGATAGACCGCACTGCTAGTAACAAAATATTTCCTCTTGCTGAAGGAACAAATCGATTTGCATTGAAAACATTAAAGTCACCCCACTGGCAGATATTCACCCTCACATCCAGCAGCCAAAACTGCCAATATTGACATTTTTTGGAGCATAAGAGTCAATGGAAAACTGAACGTGAATGCTGCCATTATCTAATTTATCTAACCAGATAAGTAAACATGAGGGCTCACAAGTCCCCTGTTGAGAACGCCCTCTTGGAAAAATACTGGTCTCTTTGTGTTTTCAGGGAGGTTGATCATCAGTTGAATGGGGGCGGTTGCTGGGCTATTCAGCTGTTTTCACCTTTAATTAAACCACAGAGTAGTCACTTTGATACCATTTAACCCCCTTTTGTCTGGCAGTTTACATTTACATTTTCAGCATTTGGCGCCTATTCAAACTGATGAGTGCAACAAGTAAGATTTAATTACTAGATCACTTGTATTACAGCCAATTAAAGTCAGAGTCTTGATCATGTAAGAGATTTGAATAGGAAAAGAAAATTGGAGGTAATGAAAGGTAGATTTTTTAACGATGCATTTTGCAAGGCAAATAGAAACCTCTTGTTGACTTCTGTCACTTTAAGTACAGTGTGACAATGAATTCATTGTGAACATGTAGGGAAGACGTGAGCCGACTTCTCCTTGCCTAGAGTTGTTCTGTGGGTTTTCATTGAAGTCTTGTGCCGTAACTAATTGAAACCTCTGCTGACCCCATCTGGTTTATGAACTGTAGTGCAGCTTTTAGGACAAGCTATTGTGCTCAGGCTAAACCAGGTCTCTGCATTTGAAAGAGAACAGCAATGACCCATCAGTGGGCGCAGTCCTCTGTTGTTACACCCCCCACCCCA
>OMLF01013142.1:31262-50621 GCA_900302615.1 Holocentrus rufus | reverse complement strand
CCCCATCAACAGGCAAGTAGTTGTCAGGCAGAGAAACCAGAAGTCCCATTAGTCAAAACCGTGACTTCATATAATTGATGGCTAGACTAGGAGATCTGTCCTAACAGGCATGCAATAAATGAGCAGGTGAGATAAAAAAGAAATGAACACGCGTTTGATTGAGATGTTACCCCTGATCTTCCGCGGTGCAACAAAAACAGACGGATGGGCAGGAAGAGGGGGAATGAAAAAACAGAGGAAGAGATGGAGAGAAAGATCCATGTCAAGGTAGGAAACTGTGATAAGCCAGATGAGACCATCTGCGGGGGAAAATTACATTTCCCATGACCCGCACCTTCAAAATGCTGCTAAGATCTAACACAGGACCCAATGGAAATACAATCACAAACAACTCAGACATAGCTAGGCTACAGCATTAATAAACCCAATATTTTCCTCATTCCCTGTAACATGAATGGCCTCCATTTTACAGTAGTGTACAGCCGGGTCCAAAACAACAATACTGCATTGCTCCTTCCTCTCTGAGACCAATTAAGCTCGACAGTTTGCAGACATTGAACTTATTACACAATGAACTTTGACAAGTAACCTAAAGAGGGATCAGTGGGTTTTATTGGGGAGTGGTGAAGAAGGTAAGACGGGTGGCCACACACACAAAAAAAAGGAAAATTCTTGAGAAAGCACACCAATTAAACATACAAATTTATATCATTTTTCATCTTGACATGTGCTTGGGAAAAAAATAGCAATGCCAGTGATACTCAAATTAAGATTCCAATATTTCTGCTTAATTGATTCAATTTTGTGGAAAATAACATCCATTAATTTCCATTTATGAACAAATCGTTTTTGTGTGGAAGTGAGTGGAACTGTGCAGAAAAGAGAACACCCAGGGAAGCAGGTTTTTTTTTTTTCTGAGTTGTCAAATGAAAAAGAATAAGAGTGCTGTTTACCTCTTTGGCGGGCCCCTTGAGAGGCCTTGAAGTAAACATCAAGTTTGTCCAAAAAAACAAATCAAGGGGAGGTGGTAATGTGTGAGATGACACCTGCTGAATGAGCTTTTTCTTTCAGGTTTGACAAAATATTGTGATTTCCATTCTTCTGAGCTCAACTTTTTTGCATGCAAACTGGAATGAACTTTATTAGCTTGAGATGTGTCACCAGTTGTGCTTAAGCAGCATGACTAAAACTGATCTGAGGACACAGTGAGCAAACAATCTTCAGTGCTACTCTACAAGTAGCCTCACATCGGCGGCAGATTCGTGACAACAGATGCAACAAACATCCAAGCTGACAAAGCACATTTGAAAAAAGGCCCACACTCAAATAACGTTTCATATATCATCACATTTAGGAGTGAACCATATATCTGTATTGTCTCTTTTACACGAGCCTAATCACTGTAAAGTTTGGAGGCCATGGAATTACAGGATACAAGCATCATCAATCTGTCATTGTCTCTGAACTCCTGCTCTCCTGGCAGAGATTCAGGCAGCAAATTAATCAAAAGAACCGTTATTGCCAAATTACAGACGTGGGTTCAAAGATGGATGACTCCTGGCTGACGCCAACTGACAGCTCAGAGTGTGATTAATTTCACTCCGCTCCGGTGATTGGCAACAGACTCAAACTGAAGACTGTACATCACGCCAAGCATCATCACGTTACTTATTTTTCAGCATCTGGAATACGGCATCACTCCTTATCGCTCCATAAGCAGGGGAGGGAGGGGGCGGGCAGCTGTGAAGTGGACAACACGTTCTCAGGGTGCTTTTAGCCGAGAAGGCACCGGAGGAAGCCCAGGGGTCAGTGGCGCAGCACTTTCTCGAGGGCCTCAATTTGAGCTGGTGACAGGATTGAGTTATGTGGTCACTGTCCTGTCAAATGCAATAAAGGCAGCGAGGCACAGAAAAGCCCAGGGTTTTCTTCTTTCCGACCCTTTCCATAATACACGGATCCAATACCTGCTGCAGGCAATGATGCTGTTGTGTTTTCATAACATGGGAAGACAGGCCCGCATCCCCTCCTTGGAACAATACTGGAAGGGGTTCACTCAAATGTTGCAATGCAGCTGAATGGATATGTGACCTTTCTGCAAATATCCATGTTGTAAAAGACAGCCAACACTTGACTGAAACCTTGAAAAACCCGGCCACACGCCTGATAAGAAGCACGCAACTGCAGCAAATTTGTAAGTGGAGCTAAAACATAATCACCTTTTGATCTCTGCCTGTTAGCCGTAACACCCCTATCAACCCTGATATCAGTATCACGGAGAGAAGAGAGACCAATCAAATCCATTATCTGGCTTTTGTGTTTATCATGCTTTAAAGTTGCAGCAGAGGCTAGCGTTGTCATAGAAACAGCTGCAGTAGAAAAAGGTTAGATTGTTGTTGAACTTGGTAGGATGCATGGAGTAACGAGAGTCATCATTATGGGAGATATCAGTGGCACAAAGAGAGGGAAAGCGGAGGGCTGTTTTGTTGTTTGTTTACCTGAGAAGCAAAACCTTACAAATTAACGTGTGAAGGTGACTGCAGATTCTTCCGCTATATGAAAATGCAAGAGAATATTGCGAGACAGCAGAAAATATTCTGCTAATGCAATATACTGCCACAGGTGCA
The DNA here is from genome assembly GCA_900302615.1 of Holocentrus rufus. Classification (NCBI taxonomy): domain Eukaryota; kingdom Metazoa; phylum Chordata; class Actinopteri; order Holocentriformes; family Holocentridae; genus Holocentrus; species Holocentrus rufus. The sequence continues at coordinate 47,997 of OMLF01013142.1, read as the reverse complement.
GGGATTAGGCTGGGTTCCTGCATAGCAATAAAACCCAATGATCGAACTTTGTTTTCGCAGCTCAAAATTGGTTTGTAACTGCATCATGGTGCAATCACTGTTGTGTCTTCTCCCCCTCCAAAATGAACCTTATTTGGCCTACAGTAAGCATGGGAACGTTGATGTCTCTTTACGCCACATTAGCATTCACACCAACCGCTGAGGTTACGGGGCAGTGTCCTACTGATGAGCATCTCTGAGACATTAGGGCGTTTGTAAAAACGTGCTTGAACTTGAATTTAGTTTTGCAGAGAGACGGAAATGACCATGAAAGTTTTCTGGCTGCGCTGGTGAAAAGACACGCGGTCAGCGAGCCAATCCATTTACGCTAGGAGGAAGGACACGATGAGAGGTCCCTCTCTCTCTCTTTCTTCCGCATGAGTCGCGCGATTTGCATGTGGCAAAGATGGCTAAATTTCCTCTCTTATGGAGATGAGTGAGCGGATGCTAGAGGCAGTGGCGGGGGCAGCTTGGGTAGTTTTCAGAGCTTTGTAAAAACGTCTCTGCCTTTGGCCATTTTCACAGACAAAATGTCATAGTGGAATCCAGAGGTTGATTAGGCGCCGCAGCATTACGCCATGCAAGGTATTCAGATGAGAATGTGAAACAAATAGGCCAGATCTGCACCGTGGACAATGTGATTGCTGCAAGATAGGAGGTGGGGAGTATCTGCAGCACGGCGGAGGAAGATAAGGTGAGGAGGAGAGATCTCACCAGAGGCAAGACGTGATTGCACTCAACTCAGCTGAAAGTGAATGGCTGATCTGTGTTTCCACACACATACACCTTGTTTAAAAGGCCCTGGTTCTTTCCCTTCAAAGGCTCCACGAACTCAAGAACCACAAAGGAGCCTTTTGAAGCAATATCTCCTGGTGTTTCAATGAGACAACCAGACGCCAAAGATCCCTCTCAACTTCCACATCCACCCACTGCCTGCTTCACGGATGTTTAATTAAAATCGGACCCCGCTTTGCCACAGGGATTACAGCCTTCATAGCCTTAAACACGGTCAACATTTAAGATGTTTGATACTTTTTATTGGTGAATTAGCTGGGTCTGTGGGTCTAGACCTATTAATTTGCCGTGTTTCACAAGGTGATGGTGATCTGAACACAATACAGGTCTCATCGATTCATAGGAGAGGCTGCCTCGTGATATGTTGTGAATACTGAAGAGCCAAAGAGGATTTCTCCATATGGTAAACACACCAGAATATAGACGAGTTGCTACCCTACAGCAAGCACATTTGATTGCCCTGTGCACAGGATCAAATCCAGTATCAATTGCAGGAGTGCATGTGACAAGAGGGGAAGGCAACTGATAAGGGGATTACTTGACAACTTTTTTTTTTGGTGTCAAGTAATCCCAAGCAATCACATTCAAATCAAAGGGATTTGATGATATGACAAGGGTCTTGAGTCACACATGCACAAACGTGCACCGGCACATACAAATACGCTGTGTCTAAATGCGCGGCTCTCTGCCTCATATTGCCGAGGAGAGGAGATTTCCCCAGGAATCTCTCAGCAGGGCCCACATCAAAAGTTTAGAGGAACTGCTTGCCTGCCGCAGTGAGTCTCAGGCCTCTGGGAATTCTGTACACAAAGATGTAGCCGAGTAGAAAGGAAATAATGTCATGGCGTGTTTCGATTTGACTTTTCCGTGCGTTCTATAGGAGAAGAAGCAATCCAGCAAAGCACTTGAGACAGTCACATCCATAGCTTTAATGAGGCAAGTCCCCTTTAAAGCAGAGGTCCCGCTCTAAAAGATCAGCAGCAATTAGGGACAATCTAGAGGAAAATGCATGAATGTTTGGGAATGTCTTCGCAAAGACAAAAGGAGGGAAATGACAAGCACAGCAGCAGTTAAAGCATGAATATTTGTTTTATGCTGCCTACCTGTATTCATAATCAGTGTTCATCATATAATGTTGCATTAGTAGACATTAGAAACAAGCTAGGTGCTGCACTGTCACCGTCCGTGCAAAAGGTGCCAAGCCAAAGTTCTCTTAAACTCTCTAAAGATCACAAAAAGTCACATTCTTGTGGGGAAGAATGCCTCAAGGAATCAGACCGTGCCACCACATTGTGTTTAAAGCCCGACGTTTGACAGAATGTGCCAGTCATGGCTGAGTTCAAACCGAAAACTATATCAAAATGCTTGCGCAGAAAAACTGTGCAGAGAAGAGGCGTACAAGAGTCGAAAACTGAGAGATTCACTGAGCGCATTTGTAGACATCTTGGGCAGATCGTTTGTAGAGTAACAGTTTTCAAAGGGTGATAGTTCTGAAGCGCTGCGGGGAGGCGAAGTCATGCCTTAGTCAGGAGATGAGAAGGGAATAACATAAGAACCCAGATTAGCGGCGGTAAGAAATCCTAATATTGACAGATAATAATGGCATTAATACCTGGCGAAACAAGAACATGCTCAGCATGCGTGCAGGCTTGAGGTTGCTGTGGGAGGGTGGGACTGACACTCAGTGGCTGAGTCACACAGAGGCTGAGGAGCTGGGCGAGGATCATAAAGACTGCTGCGAGGCTGCGAGGAGAAAAAAAGCTTTGGCTCCAGTGAGTCATCCTCCATTGGTTTTGACCTCTGTCAATCAGGGCTTTTATTGGCTGGTTCTTCCAACCATATAGTTAAAGGTCTGTATGAGATCCTCTGGTGCTGCATCTGTTCTCTCACTCTAAGCCGCGGTCTGCTATTCTTCAAACAATTAGATCCCTGTCAAGAGCAGCGCAAATGTTTAAACGGCTATGTTTACACGCCCACATATATTTCAATTTAAGCGTGATTATAAGAATACTATGACTAAGACATAGGTCATATGAACACCTTAATATAATTATGTTTCTTCTATTAAGGCCGTAATGGAGATTATTAAAACTGAAATTACAACATGTAGCTGTAGTTAGGCTCATAGAGCGTCGTTCTTATGCTGAAATGCAATAAATTTTCCAAGAATGAAGGTTGCTGTTGTTGTGTTTTATTCTTTATTCGCCTCTCTTTGATCTTCTTAGCCCTTTTCTTTCTTTATTTTTAAATCTCAATCTAATTTTATCTTGTTTTATTAATGCTCTTTTTGATTCTTTGATGTTTATCTTTTTCTTTGGAAGTTTCTTCCTATACCTGAGGGCATTTATCAGGGTGTTAAGGCACATTGGTAACTGGTACAGGTATAGGGTGTTGTTTCTATACTGTACTGTTAAATTGAATAGGTATAGAGTCTGATCTATACAGTATTTTGAGGGAGCTGTATAGGTGCAGAGGGTTGTTTTGCACTGTATCACAGTCTGTATAGGCACACAAGGAAGATCCTATGCTGAAATGTCAATTTTATAGGTATAGAGGTTGTTGTTGTGTTTCATTGCCATTTTTTGGCTCTGTTTAATGTTCTATTTTAATCAACTGTAAAGCATACTGCATTGCATTTGATTGTACATAATATGCTATACGGATAGTTTGGTTTGCTTTTTGGTTTAGGCTGCTGGTTATTTGTGGATACCATATACTCCAGGTAAGCTTCGCTGATTTTCCAAGTTACATCACTTGCGCAAAGTTGTTAATATTTTACAGCCACTATGTGTGCTGAGATCCAGCCTCCATCACTATGATTTTCAGCTCTGCAAAGGCTGCAAGAAAATTACATAACAATCAAAACACAGAGGGAGCGATGTGAGTTCAGTTTACAACACGGGGGAAATGATTGACATTGTTTAGCCTGTAGAGGAGCAGGCACATGACAATCGATTCAATCAACGACTGCAGTACGCAACACTGCATGAACACTGGATTATAAACTGAACCTCACCTGCTACACTTGAAATTACATCATTTTCATAATCAAAGGAATTTTTATTATGCGCATGTCAACATCATTGATCATTACTTCCATGTCAATAACTGTCTCTTTAAATCTCATTAAGAACTAGGAATCCTTGTTACTGGGTCATGTTGACCTGTATAAAATTTCAAAATTAAACCAGTGGACTTAATCCATTTATTCTCTGCAAACACTCAGAGCAGCAGTAAATTGCGCACTATTGTATCTCATTCCCCACTCTTCTGATTCCTAACCACGAAGCTGACCTAGCTTATTCTAAAAACTGCATGGTGGCCACTTGTACCTAGTTCATTCTGTCATGCTTTCCCGTCCAAGTCAATTTCACTGCTTGGCTGCCGACAGTTTTTTCCCTTTCCTCTCTTTCAAACTCAATTTCAAAGAGTCCTGGGAGACAGCAGTGGCCTCAGAGTTGGTCGATCACATTTTCTCATTAATTTAAAGGCACCGTAGATGCCTTCCGATTACAACATGAATAATAAATAGGTCTGCTACTCTCCATGTGGTGGGAGAGGCCGTGTTTAATTCACTGTCTATCCAGGAGTATTAGGGAAAATGCTTCTCCCTGGTGGAAAAAACGCACACACGTGACACTGTTGTTCCGGACTTAATAAACAACCAGTCAAGATGTGTTACCGAGGGATGTTCCAGCGGACTGGGGTGCATATAGAAACAGTGTCAGTATAAAAATCAACAGATAGGCATTACATGGGCTTGGATTTGATGCTATTTTTATCACTATCATTTGACATTTTGCTTCCCTCTAACAGATTAACTGCTCCCCCAGCATGATCCTGTCTGTGTCGGATGCTCATATCAAGAGCCTCAATCTGACTTTATCTCCATTTCCCAATTATTACCATGAGTACAGATTAGGGAAAAAAATATTCCTTTATGGTGTTGACAAAAGTTTGAATAATTAAATCTAAGGAAGTGGGTGAAGGGATCCACATTCAATCAATATGCTGCAGGGTTGTCAATGTATATCTATTCATGAACTAGAAATTACAGAGATAAGAGATCTTTGGCTTAACAACTAATCTTCATTCAGTGGAGTCTTCCTGATTATCATAGCATTAATGCTACATATAAAGCTAACATAAATAATTCAAAGGGTTGTCTACCCCAATAAAGGATTTCATTTTGTTTTCAAATCTAGTTGGAACAGTATGTACTGTCTTCATGCTGTGTTGTCAAGGTGTTATGTCTCCACCTAAAGGTAACCTGAGGAACTGAGGAACAGCCCCTGTTTCTGTGTATGAGCCCCACATGACAAAACGCTGAACTGATAGGCAGGATAATCATATAAACGCTCTGAGCAGCATTTTAATCAGAGGCAATTACAGATCTCTGTCATATTAAATCATGTATTAGGTGTAAGTGGATATGATTAAGCCTGTGAAACTAGTGTTTCAGGGGAGATCTGCATCCTATTACACACAATATATATACACCTTTTAAATCAAAATAGAGCCAGTTAAGTGCAAATAACCTTTAATTCAATTGTCCAATATCCATTGCATTTAAATTAATGTATTCTTTATTTGGAACTTTAAATTAGCACAAGGAGAATGTACAATAAAGTATATTGTATAAGGCTTCTGTACAACTTTATAAACTGGCTAAAAATATCAAAATGTGTGACAAAGGGGAAAAAATTTACATGAACTCAGAAAGTTTTTGCTTCACTTTCTCTTCGATGTTTGCAAAGTATTTCATTTGGGCAAGCAGAGCTTTGGCACCTTGAAGCTCTCCTGATAAAAAAAAGCAGAAGAGTGCAAAAGGAAGTTCAATCAAATGACTCACTCAGCGACTTGAAGGAAGGTTTCACAATAGATTAAAAACAAAAAAAAAGTGAGTGGGAGGAGGAGGAAAATTTCAATGCAATGTCTGTGTGTAATACCTTTACGAAGGGCAACATCTATTTGTTCTGTCAAGTCTGTCAGTTTCACTGCAAGCGAGAGGGAGAAAAGTTACAATTCTGCATGCTGTTAACAAGCCGTAGCACATATGGTGCCTTTTTTTTCTTTTTTCTTTTTTTTTTTGTTTCGAAACCCAAAGGCACACCAGCGTCTGAGAGAATAATTGCTTGATTTGAAATGAAAAAGAAAACAGCACAAATCAAAAGACACATATTGTTAACACAAGATGACTCTGATGTGTGCTCCTTCCAGAACATGGACACAATGAAATTTGTGCTTTGCAAATGTGTGCAGTTTGTGAAATGGGAGACAGATTGGAGAGGTCAGAAAGACAGATCGCTTACTATTCATCAACCTTGCTCTGCTGGGCACATCAACTGTTACCAATTATGCCAATTCGGCCACAATGGACCTATTCTTCCACTCTGAATATATAAATACAGTGTTATTTACATCATGCAGTTCATCTGGTCTGCACTCCTACAGTTTACCCAGCACCTGATGTGTCAATCCTGCCTTGTATAACTGCCTTAAGTCAATATATTGAAGTGATATCTTCTTTTACCTTTTGCATTTTGGCCAATCTTATTGGCTTCTTCTGGAGTCTGTGCTTCATCAAGTGCCTCATTGATCTCCATCAGCTCCATTAGAAACTCTGCATCAGCCTCAGAGTCTGTGCCTTCTTTTATATGCATCCCCTCCAGCTCCAGCTGCAACACATAATGGGAGTTTACCACACTGAAAAGGTGCTTTAAATACATTTAACTACTCTTGAATTTCAGATAGTGAGGATGCTTCTCCAAAACAAGTGATCAGAAAGAGAGAGTGTGCAACTATGAAAATAAATTATACATTAAGCCGGGGACTTCAAACTCACCATATAAAGACCACGACTCAAAGGCTTAAGCAGAGTCTTGTATGCTTTGTTCACAAAAGCCGACTGGTTCTCTGAATACTCCTGCTCCTTCTGCAAAGGAGGATTGTGTTTATCTTGCCGCTAACGAGAGCACGTTCCATTGTTCAATCCATACCCATTCATATATGTATATCTTTAAAAAAGTCTGCTATCATTTTATTGGCAAAACTTACTATGCATGCACAATTGGAAAAGAAATAATAATCTAGGGTCACTCATCAAATTGTCACAAATGTGAGAAAACGAAATTGCATGAGAATTAATTTGCACCTTGTCTTGCCAAGCTGCAGCACTTTTTTTTTCTTTTTTAAATACCTCATATGTGGCTCAATTTGCAGAACGCCAAATCTTGGCTGATCCCGATAATTAGGTGTATGACAGATACAGCCACTCTTTTGTAGTGGAGCTGTTTGGGGTCCTTCTAGGGATGCAGGTGTAAGTCTGACATGGTAGATGTGAGGAAACAAGGTGGGGAGGAATAGGAAAATATCTTGGAAATGGTTGGCAGATCGAGTACATTTTGCAGCTGTCAAGTCTGTCAGCTCTTGTGAAAATCAATAGTCTCAAGCTGTGGCCCATGGGCCCATCGTGTAGAGCTGTGTCTGTAATAACAACCAATGCAGTAGGTGACTGCCTTGTAGCCTTGTATAAGTAATTAGTTCTCTATATATGATGAAGACCCCTGAGGCTAGAAGATGTCTAATTAAGAAAAATGGCTTGAGGTGCTGATAAATAAAACAGAGTCAGTACAATATTGGACAGGTTGTGGGAGGAGGAAACCATTTAGGCTACCGCTCCTTCCTTTCATCCTGCTGAATTTGAGTTTGCCTTTCATATCATATGACACCATTCTGTTGTGCTTTCCAACCTGAGTATACAGAATTAAATATGTGCAACGCAACACACTCCAGCTCTTCCCTGCACCCTGGACTCATGCTGCTGATTCTTCTAAAGTGCCGTGTGATTAACTGTAATGACCCACAAGGGGAAATTGGATGATGCAAAAATGTCGTAGACTATTTACTTCTTCATAAAATAAGCTATTAACTCCTCCAACTTTAAATGGTGCAGATTCAGCTTCTGATTTCTGGTATCTCTTTCTGCGACACTATAATTTTTAAAGCTGCACTAAAGAAGAATTTCATTTAAAACACATACTCATTTTATCGGTCAAAATTATAAAGTGGGGCTGCAGTAGAGAAGAGTGACCCATCACCATTAATGGAAACCCAATAGAGACTTCTCCACCCACAGGAAGTGACAATCACAGCTTAAAGTAATAATTCACCCAAAAACTACATATTTTGTATCATTTACTAACTCCCACATGCCTCATGGAAAACAAAGGATCGATGCACGTTCACTCACTCACTATGCATGAGCTGACAATGTCACAGTCACAACTGGATATGTATTGGGAAGCCCAGACAAAATAGTCGCATAGTCTTAGTTTTTGTATCTGGACTCAAAGATGAATGGGGGGAGGGGGGGTTCTGCCGTGTTACTGCAGGCTGGAAATTTACAAGATGGATCGTCCAAAGTTCAAGTTCCTGCAAATGTAGCATTAGCCGTGTAGCAGAAGATCAGTGTGGGTCTATACAAGGCGATATATAATCATAAATGCACAATAAAATGCAAATAAAAATGCATCCACAATGTTTTTCAAGGCCAAAAGCTATTACTGTGTTGGACTGTGCTCAAGACTAGCACAACGCTGCACCAGATTGCAGGTGAGGTTGTCATTACTGTCATCCTGACCACAGATACAGAGTCCATACTAGTTGTCCAGCAGTCATAGTCGGAAAAAATACATTATCAGCAATGGACAGCTGGATTTTCTGACCATTTGGCTCACATCTAATAAAGAGTCTGAGAATTTGAAACTAACATTTTTTAATCCTTTTCGCTGCTTTGTTAAAGTCACCTGTCAACTCCATTCAAACAGAAATGGCAATAGATTTTAGAGCCTTTGCCCTCCGTGAGGCATGTTATTCAAACTGTATTTGCTGGACATTCAATAAATCATGAGGCAAGTAAATGATATGAAATATACAGTTTTTGAGTAAAGTATTGCTTTAAGAGCAATAAAAGAGAAAGAGAAATACAAACTGAATCCTAAACATAAGTGAGTATGCACTCTGTCCAGGGAAAGATGGACTCACCAACATCTAATTTAGAGCTTTATGCCTCTTTAGTTTCTGGCGTAAAGCATCACAGACTAGCTGAGTTGGTAAATATAAGCGTGCTGTGTGCAGCTTCCTAATGTTATATTACATATTTCTGGACACTGAAGTTCACATTTTTCAAACAGTTCCCTCTCACATTAGGAGCCATCGGCATGCAAATTTTTCCAGAGCAGCTTTAAGATATTTTATCCTTATTGGCAAAGACTTTCACATAAACATGAATTGAAAAATGTTTTCATGAAGTTCATCGAAAGGCAATGATACCAATTGAGTCTTGCAGGAGCTATGAAATACATAGAGATCAAAGCACTTCATGAATATACATTTAACTGAGTTGATTATTCTGTACAGCTTAGATACGGTTATGTGTTTAGCATGGTTGTAAAGCATCACACTTATATTCCTCCTCTGCTCAGGCAATATCAGCTAACTTCTTCACTATATCGTAAACTAAAAACTTGATTTCACCTTTAAATTACACAGATTCTTTGGGACATGTAAGCAATTATTTCTTGTCAGTACTCCTCAAGTGAGGGGGTTGATGACACAGCAGATCCACTCTAGCAGGAGTTGTGAAATAGAGGGGGAGGTCAAAGAATCCTACAGACAGCGTTTGTATTTTCAACTCTGTTAGTTCCTTTGCATAGATTAGTTTTGATACTCATTATATTTTTAAATGTATATTCTACCAAAAAACATATTACAGTGATTGCCCAGTTCAAATGGCTATTTGGAAACTCCTGAATTTAAATGAATTATTATTGGTGATGGGCAGTAGTAGGCCTACCAGCAGTAGTAATACTAGCAGAAGTACATGCATCATTTATATTACCTCATGTCCCAGAACTGAGTCTATTAGAGTCTATTATGTATTTCAGTGTACACATCCATCAGTCAACTTAGCCTGTTCCCTGAGTTGGTCCCCTTGTCAAACACCATGAGTCATGAATCATGCTGGCAACCCAGAATAGTCATGTGGCCCAACAGAGACAAAGGCTCAGACACAATTTCCTGTGTCACACCAATACTGATAGATTTCACAGGCTGAGCTGGCTCCAACGCCACCTTACTCAGCTGATCCCTAGATTTCCCTTGTATTCCCCTACCATACCACAGATTTCTGGCTGAAGTTGTCTGGATGTAGAGACCGCTGGAGCTGCAAATATCTTTTCTGCAGCTTTTGTGTGTCCAATGTGAATGTGTGTTCACTGCAAAGAAGCAACAAATGCTGGCATGAAATATTTTGTTCATGTAACAGGAGCTCAGGACACTTCTTAAATGAAAGGTACTACATACATGAGATAGTGAATAATAATACATTTAGGAAATAACAGAAATTGCTCACCAATCCAGGATCTGGAAGTATGATGCCCTCTCATCTGGAGGTTGTACTATTTTACATGACATGCAGAAGAATGCAGGTGTTTTGTCAAGAGGTTGTTTGCAGTTCCAACAGCTCAGATTTACTTGGGATGTGCAGTAACTCCTTAATGAATTGACACTGGTATTGTATGCAACTTCTCTCTCCTTTAACGGTGGTCTGACGTTGATTTTGCTCTGCATCATGTCCCCCTGTGAGGTGATGGAGTTACACTGTATTGCGTATGTAACAGCTTTAGGTAAGTACTGTCGGTTCGTCGTCAGCCAGCTTGTATGCTGCAGACTTCGTGCTGTGCAAATAATCCGCAAGCTGTTCAATGACAACATGTTCATAATGAAAACACCGGCTTCGGTGTTATGGAATCAACCAAAATACACAAGACCTTCCTCTCAGATGAAAAGGAAAGGGAGGAAGAAGTTTGCGTCTTCCTCTACGTTGGCTAAGCGAGTTGCACCGCCACCAATCGACTCGGCGGTGGAAGTGTAGAGGGGAGACACTGAAGTGTAAAGTCGTCAACAACAGCTAGCCGGATAGCTGCTAGCTAACGTTACAGAAAACTAAATGTATTGACAAGTATTGATATTAACGTTACGTCGGATTTGATCGCAGCCTAACTAACGCTGTAAGTTAAACGACCTAGATCCCTTTTATTCGGCTAATTGTGATGTTAGTCTCGGCGTTTGCCATTGTAGAAAGTTGAGGGGACTGAAAAGCCGGTGTTGCGGTTGCTAACGTGCAGCTAGCTTGCTAGCTAACACCTAGCTTGGTTGCTAGTTAGCAAACAATTCATCTTGTTTATGGTCGGTGCTGATAACTAGCTACTTGTCAGCCGGTTTGCATGATCCAAAATGCTTTATCATAGATGTCAGGAGTCATATATCGTGCGGTTAATCACAAAGAGATTTCTTACACAGTGTGAGATAGCAGCAGGTAACTTTTGGTAACGTTAAATATTAGCGTCGAAGACATAAGTTACTTAGCCAGCTGACAAAGACGTCCCAAGCTAATGTTACTTAGCGGTGTTTGACAGCACAGCCGGCTAATTTAAGTGTGTATGTGACAGTATTAAATAAGATCCGTTCTTCTACGTTGTCAATTCCTGAAGCAGAGCTGCATATTGTCCTTCAAATACTGGATTTCAGAACAGCGTTTGGGTTCAACTTGAATATGGACACACAAAGAGATTGACACTTGTTTCAGCCCATGTGCTTCTATTGGCATTTACTGGTATCCTAGTAACCTCGGCGTACTTCAGGGTGTCACCGACAAGCATGCCAAAAAATCTTTTCCTGTGTCTTTTTCAGATCTTACACTCAACCCGTGGCGATGAGAGAGGCAAGAGCCCATGAAGATTTTTGGATCCACAGAGAGTGGATTGTCCTCCAGGGACAGCAGCAGGCACTGGAACACAGATAACACCTCCAAACTGGTGAGTGTTAAAGTCTGGATGTGTTTAGATACAGGCTGTGGCTAGATTATCTGCCCATCCTGACTAAAAGTACACAGTCTGCTTCATTAGAAGAATTATTAATATGTGAAAAATCATTTTGAAGTTGGGATAGTCTAAATATGCCCAGTATGCAAAGGGTCAGACTAGGCGGCGGACTCCTCGCCTGCACAGGAAAATGTGACATTTCCTAACAGAACAAGCGTGATGTGATGAATGCCAACAACAGGCTCGTGTGTTTGTGTGTGTGACTGTGTGTGCGATTGGGTGGTGGTGGGTGTGGGGGGTACAAAAGGTGACTGTAGAGTATTCCAGAGAGAGAGTGCTTGGAGACAGCGGCTCTTGTAAGATAAACAGGATCTTCTCCTGAAGGTCGAGGGAGGTGCTTCTCAAGGCCCCCACAGACAATACTCTGGGTATTATTAACGGAAATGGCTAAGAATAGAGAGCAGGGGAGCAAGGTGGCTCCTCTGGCCGTTGTTTGGGCTGAACAAGCCAAAACGGAACATCTTCTTTAGAAGAGTGACTTCTGTAGCTTACATGCTGGGTGTGTCACAGTCACAAAAGGCTAGAGGTTGATTTTTGAGGGTTTTATCTTACACTGATTTACAGTAACAGCAAAGGAGTGGTTGTGTGTGTCTTGACTGCGGTTTATATATGGAGCTGTTGTGCTACACTCCTGATTTGTAAGTAGAACTTTATTCAAGAGCAATAGGAAAACTTTTAACTACCCATATTCACTGCTGGACTTATCTTATCTTGTCTACTTTAGAGTTATGGTTATATATTCAGGCTGACAACTTTGAATAGTAAATTTACTGCATCCTGCTGTCTGTGTGCCAAGTGTAGATGTTAGGATGGATACATAAAAGATTTAGCCCTAATTAGGCTGTCTCACAACTGAAAATCAGGGTTGTAGCTTTTCTCCCAGGCTTTTTCTACCCCGGCTACCCCAGTCTCAAATGATTTAGTTTTGGATGGCAAGTTGTATTTTTTGTTTGTTCATTTATTTATTTGTTTAGGCCTTCTTTTGAAGTCTTTGAGCCCTCATCAGGTCTTAAGTCTGTTATCCCTATTTTGATACATGCGATTTTCTGGGTGGGTGTCAATTAATTCTTCACCTTTTAACTCATCAGACCCTGAGAGGACTGGGTTATTATACAAATTAATTGACTTTTTTTATCGATGGTGTTTTTCCGACGACTCTTGGAATGCTGTCCAATACGACATTCCATCAGATCTAGATTAATTGTACCTGTTTTGCAGTGGTAAAATCAATAGCATGGTAACCTACCCAGTGAAGTCAATCAGCAAACTCTGTGTCACAACAAGTGGAAGGCTCTACATCATTATTGCTGGCAGCCTTCAAATTAACCATCTGAAATGTTCTGCTGCATGACCTTGTTAGCTAGCATTGTAGTATTGATTTGTCAGCTTTGTAGTGTGCTATGGTGTTTGTAAAGGCTATTTAGTCACCGAGGGAAACTAGCTTTTCCTATTTTTAGAATGCCAGATCAGATTTTGGTCAGGTTGTATTATTGAGTTTATCACTCTGCTTGATTAATGATTGCCCTCCACTCTCCCCTCCCAGGTAAACCATGATCCCCATCACTGAGCTGCGGTACTTTGTAGACACACAACCCGCATACCGCATCCTGAAGCCATGGTGGGATGTGTTCACCGACTACATCTCCATTGTTATGCTCATGATCTCAGTGTTTGGGGGGACGCTGCAAGTTACCCAGGACAAGATGATCTGCTTGCCTTGCAAATGGGTGGTTAATCAGACCTGCAGGAACTACAGGTACTACAATGCCACCCTTTCATCTCCACTGGTCTTGGAGCCCAAAGGGATCCAGTATGACCTGGATCGGCACCAATACAACTACGTGGATGCCGTGTGCTATGAAAATAGACTGCACTGGTTTGCCAAGTACTTCCCCTACTTAGTGTTACTCCACACCCTAATTTTTCTGGCTTGCAGCAACTTTTGGTTTAAGTTTCCTCGTACAAGTTCTAAATTAGAGCACTTTGTGTCCATTCTACTCAAATGCTTTGACTCCCCCTGGACCACCAGGGCTTTGTCTGAGACAGTCGTGGAGGAGAGTGATCCAAAACCCATGAAAATGAATGGCTCAGTGGACCACAAGGAGTCTGTTATCAGCGAGGATGTTGAAGCCAGTGTCCCTATGCTCCAAAGGACAACAAAGTCACGTCTTGAGCAGGGCATTGTAGATAGAACAGAAACCGGGGTTTTGGACAAGAAAGAGGGTGAACAGGCTAAAGCACTGTTCGAAAAAGTGAAGAAGTTCCGCATACACGTAGAAGAAGGAGACATTGTGTACAGACTGTACATCCGACAGACTATCATCAAAGTCATCAAATTTATTTTGATAATCTGCTACACAGGGTATTATGTACACAATATTCAATTCAGTGTTGACTGTAGGGTGGATATAGAGAATCTGACAGGTTACAGCATGTACCGCTGTGCTCATCCATTGGCTACACTTTTTAAAATTTTGGCATGCTTTTACATAAGCTTAGTGGTGGTGTACGGTTTGATCTGCATGTACACCCTTTGCTGGATGCTGCGACGCTCCCTAAAGAAGTACTCCTTTGAGTCAATACGGGAAGAGAGCAGCTACAGCGACATACCTGATGTGAAGAATGACTTTGCATTCATGTTGCACATGATAGATCAGTATGACCCTCTGTACTCTAAACGCTTTGCCGTGTTCCTCTCAGAAGTAAGTGAGAATAAACTGAGGCAGCTCAATCTCAACAATGAGTGGACGCTGGACAAGCTGAGACAGAGGATTACCAAGAACTCCCAGGAGAAGCTGGAGCTGCACCTTTTCATGCTGAGCGGCATCCCGGACACAGTCTTTGACCTGATGGAGCTGGAGGTCCTAAAATTGGAGCTTATCCCTGATGTCACCATCCCCCCAATCATTGCTCAGCTGGTAAACCTGCGAGAGATGTGGCTCTACCACACGCCAGCCAAAATTGAAGCTCCGGCTTTGGCTTTTTTGCGTGAGAACTTAAAGTCTTTGCACATAAAGTTCACAGACATTAAAGAGATTCCCTTATGGATCTACAGCTTAAAAAATCTAAGCGAGCTCCACCTCACAGGGAACCTCAGTGCTGAGAACAACCGCTACATTGTCATCGATGGGCTCCGGGAGCTCAAGAGGCTCAAAGTTCTTCGTTTGAAGAGCAATCTCACTAAGCTACCTCAGGTGGTGACAGATGTGGGCATGCACCTCCAGAAGCTCTCCATCAATAATGAAGGCACCAAGCTGATGGTGCTCAACAGCCTCAAGAAGATGGTGAACATGACTGAACTGGAGCTCATTCGATGTGATCTGGAACGCATCCCGCACTCAATCTTCAGCTTGCACAACCTGCAGGAGATCGATTTGAAGGACAACAATCTGAAGACCATTGAGGAGATCATCAGCTTTCAGCATCTCCACCGACTGGTTTGCCTTAAGCTCTGGTACAACCAAATTGCCTACATTCCCATCCAGATCGGCACACTGACCAACCTGGAGAGGCTGTACCTGAACAGGAACAAGATTGAGAAGATCCCCAGCCAGTTGTTCTACTGCCGCAAGCTGCGCTTCTTGGACCTGAGCCATAACAACTTAACCTACATCCCAACAGACATTGGTTTCCTCCAAAATCTCCAGTACCTGGCAGTGACAGCCAACAGGGTGAGTACCTTTTTATATGCACTGTTTTCTACCACCAAACAAAAATTTTGGCAAATAACACATTTTGATTGTTCTCTAAAAGAAAGCCTGTGACCCCCATAGCACACTGTAATTTGTAGGCCTGAATCCTTTTTCTGTTACTTTTAGTTAATTTGTATATTTGTCATTGAGTCATTTGTGGTTTATTTATAACTGTTCTGCTGCTGAAATATTTTGATGCTGAGAATCTTATGTCTCCCAACCCATCCCCCACCACCACAACAACCACCACCATCCACCCACCCTGAAATAAAGATTGAGACGCTGCCTAATGAGCTGTTCCAGTGCAAGAAGCTTCGCACTCTAAACCTTGGGAACAATTGCCTGCAGTCTCTGCCCTCGCGCTTTGGAGAGTTGACTGGGCTGACCCAGCTAGAGCTGAGGGGCAACCGTCTGGAGTGTCTCCCAGTGGAACTCGGCGAATGCAGACAGCTGAAGAGAACTGGTCTTGTGGTGGAGGAGGACCTCTTCAACACCTTGCCCCCGGAGGTCAAGGAACAATTGTGGAAGGTTGACAAGGAGCAGTCCTAAACCAACTGTGTATGTTAAAACAGTTCATAGTCCACTGGGCCTGGGCACAGGAGGAATGCCCAGACAGTCCCAGAGGGCTTGTTGCAGTGGGCAATATTCCCACTGCAGTGTGTGGCCAGTAGGGTTGGGTATCAAGAACTGGTGCCAATTAGGCATTGGTTCCTAATTGGTCAGAACCAGTGCTGATAAGCTTCTGGTTCTGGTGTCGGTTCTGAACTGCCTGATTCATTTGAATTTGTTGATACATAACTTCTGGTAAAAGCCCAGCATAATGGCACTTTCTCACAGCAACAAAGCAATGACACAGTGACTGGACAGATAGAATTTGTGTTAAAAAAAAAAAAAAAAAAAAGATGTTGCATGAAAGTGTGCAACAGCACTCGTCTCACTTGCAATTTTACTATGATGTTAATTTGAAGCAGTGCATTGTTTTGACTGCTTAAGAGCAAATATACTGCTGGATGCGGGAGGGGGAGTTGATTTCAAATATACCACATTTTTAAAGTACATGACTGTCAGTTTAACGTGACAGCCATGTATTTAGTGGAATACAGTGATGAACAGAGGCAATATGCGAGTCTTTGTACTGCACTCATGTTAGCTCTCTGTCTGAGTGGTGTGCAGTTTTATCATCTTATTTCATCTAGCGCCTTGTACACAATTTCTCTGTCAATTTGACATGTGTGGAATGACAACGAACCCCCCCCCCCCAAA
>OMLF01013142.1:18198-31242 GCA_900302615.1 Holocentrus rufus | reverse complement strand
CCCCCCCCCCCCCAAACAGATTGGATTCCACACAGTTCTTGATGCCACCAGACAAAGGTGGAAACACTTTTCTTGAGCTGATTCTTTTATCTATATTACACGACTTGTGACAGCTACTGAAATATTGGTTTGCATGATGCAGCATGACGACAAATACAGAGGTTAAAATCTGGCAGCGAAGCAGCGTGCAAAATATAACGTTTGGCTGATCTGTTAGCTATCAAGCTGTTAGTGGCTCTGTAAGCTATTGCAACTGCAGCATACATAAAATATACAGTATTAATATGGTATTTTATTCATTGGGTGAAATACGTTGATCATAATATACATTATGTACAGGTTTCTACGCCAACAACCACTTTCTGTTAAAAATGACTGCTTTTCACAGTCTGCTGCCAATGCCAAGTTTTTATCCACGGTTCTGTTAACAGAGCCCGTTGGCTCCACTGTGGTATTGAATTGTTAAACCATTAGGGACGTGCTCTCTTGACATGAATGATTTCCAGTGGAGCCCACACACATTATACATGAATTTCATAGGAGACGTAAGATTAAAATGCGTCAGCTTACAGTTATCCAGTATTGTTACATATACATGCAAGCTTGGAGCAATTGTAGTGGACTGTGTAATCTATAAGTTACTCTTTAGCAGTGAGAGGCTCTATCAGATTGGGGAAAGATCCTGCTGGTCTGTGCATCATGTAATGTCAGTTGCACAGCCAGCTCAATGTTCAGTGCATAGCACAAAAATAATTCTCTTGCTGTTGTATGATTATGCAATCTATTGAATACATATGGACTCCGCTAGCCGCCGGGGTAATGCCATTTCACGGACGGTAAAATCCAGAGTTCAGTATTGGAGGGGGGAAAAAAGTTAACAATTACCTTTGTTGTTGAGTCTATATCAGTTTTTTGTCAGGCGCTGCACACTAAATAGTTTGTTTTGAAGCCAGACTGTTTCTGTGTCCGTCTAGCAGGTGATGTCTGTGTCACCCAAGCGGTTGAGGGGGGAAAAAAAAGTGTGTGCGTGCTTTGTATTTACAAGCGAGCAGCAGGCTGGTGAGTGCCCCAGCCTCATGAGATTAGTCTTTGGTGACAGAGAACATAACGTTATGTGCACCTCTTGGGCACACACTGTCCACAGTAAATTACACAATGATGCCAGCAATCATTTTCCAAGAGTGAGAGTCACATTTTCAAAACAGTGGCTATCTCATTATGGATTTAAACTCTGAATCTGTGGACCTGTTCTGACCTGACAACCAGATATTTGTGCACAGTGAGATGACCATGGCACTGAAAAAACAAATGCTTCCTCTTGCATTAGCAAACTCCCTTCTACCTCTTCTTGGCAGGAGGTTGAGATGAAAAACATCTTATCCCATCAAAGGCAGCAGGAACTAATGACGGGTGATGTCAAGGAAGGTCAAGACATGGTGGAAGACTTGATTCCTGTGTCAGACGGTGTGTTCAGACAGGCTGGGCGAAGACAGCTACACGCAAAGTAGAGAAAATAGGATGTGAAAGAGAGAGTTACATGAGTTGCTGCGGGTCAAGAGATTGTGAAACTGAAGGAATCTCTGAAGCGTGGTGTAAATGCTGTAGAGGCAGCGGAGTCGTACCTGGTCGGGCTGAGTTTTGATAACAGTAGGATTCATATAATGGCCCTGACACACCAAGCTAACTGTTGGCTGTCGGTCCTCATTTGGCCGGCATTGAGCATCTAGGACAAATGGCCGGCCGTAGTTTTCGTGGTGTTTACTCCACTGTTGGTACTCATCAGTCCTCATCAGTGCCCGACCGACTGACTGACTCAGCATGTTAAATCGACGGTAGAGGTCGTTGGTAAGAGAAAGCTGTCTGATTGGTTGTTCAGTCAAATCAGAGCATGAGAAATGGATTCTAACAAAGCAAGCAAACGCACTATCAAGAAAGAAAACAGATTTCTCCGGTTGAGTGCAGTTTTTTGCCTAATTTTTTTTCCCCTCTGCAAAAGATCTTCAGGCTGACAGCCTCATCATCAGATATATTCTCAATTTGTATAATGAAACCGAAAACAGTGGGCTAACAAGTTTGAATCTTTATCTTTCCACAATCCTGAGACTTCTGGCTTGTACTTTCGATTTACACATAAAGACTACTGCCACTCATATGGAGAGTATTTTAACATTTGCATTATATTTCATCAGTTGGCATTTGTTGGTGCTGGTCCTCTGAGTTTGGCTTGGTCTGTCCTTAGCCTGACAGAGGTGTTAGAGCCTGATGGGAAGGTGGTCCGTCTTCAGGTAAAAGTGCAAAGTGGCTGTGATCTTACTCTTGAGGGAAAATGATCAGGCAGTTGACTGTTTATCTTTGCATGTGTGTGTAACCGGATTTTATATTCTACTGAATACTACTCAGTGGACAACCATTGCACAGAATCACTACCTTATAGTCACACCTTTACATCAGTGAAGTGTCGATAAACACAAACAACAATTATATTGTTGTTATTGATAAAATCCTAATGATACCCAACCCTATTAGCTAGAACTCTCTTCAGTGGGATTTGAGCTGTATCTCTTGCATGGCCATACTTTTTTTTTTTAATGAAGCACAAAAAAATAAGAAAAATATGGTTTGAATGAGTTGAGTTGTGTGGCTGATAAAAGTGGGATTTCAAGGTTAATATTTATATAAGATATACTAACATCAAGTTGCAGCCTCTGCATCCTGGTCATTGGTGTGAAAGCGACACCTGTTCACACACACATGCTCACCTAGTATACAGTACATTGGTAGATCACACTTGACATGGTGGATATGAAGTAGATCCCTAGAAACTTGTCACCCTACTTTTGTGCCATGATAGTTGATAGCCACAGTCTGCACACAGCAAGTGAAAGAATAGACACTCCAATGGATGTTTTTCTATATTCTTGGCAAGAGCATGGTCTTGTTTTCATTATTGTAGTAAATACTCATGAATAATAATAAGGTGGGCTCCATACAATGAGTATTTCTGCATTGATAGGGCAGTTATCCTCTTATTTGAATCTTGCTGAATTGTATCACTGACACATTGTGCAGTGTTCGATGTAGATGCTGTTTGCTTGTGCACTGACATTTCAGCCATCTTTTACCTTCAAAACATCCAAATTGCTGCATATTAGACAGATTTAGGTGGAGTGAGCATACAGTTTAACACAAGATGCAAGTATTTTTTCTGACCTAGAAATGACAGGACAATGCAATAAGGTTCAAAATGGCCATTTCGGAATTGAAAAAGTAGTGAATTTCTTTTATTTATATTTCAGTTAGCGTATATGGACAAACATTCCACTTTTTAGGGGGAAAATGTAATTCCTACATGTTCATCGGATAAGTGGGTATGTCACTGACAAGAAAAATAGGGAGTTGTGTGTGCGTGTGTGTGTGTTTGCATTTTTAAAGAAAAAAAAAGCCATGGGTTTTGGTCACTTTGGAAGACCATAAGAACTGCTGTTATGTAGATTTGCCTTAACTTAATTCACTTGTTTTGATTTTGAGAATTGTTTTTGTTATTTCTGTTTCACCAGTATTGGTCAAAACAAAGTCAATACTCTTAACAATAGTTCTCTTGACCATGCCAGTATTAACATAAATATAAATATGAATGGTCTGTAAAGCTGCACTAGGCTGCTCAACACAGCAGCGCTAAAGGGCAGCGAGAGGTAAATGTTGAAACTGTTTCGCTGCTCCTTTTCAATTCAGCTCTTAAGTTTCGTTTCATCACCACCTGGTAATGAAACGAGAGATGCTTTTTCCAGAGATGCTTTTCAGCCAGTGATCACATTCAACAGCAGAAATTAATTTGTGCAAATAGGGCAAATCTGTGGGGTCTAAATCATGGTGGATGGGACGCTCTTCCTTGTTGCAGCCCCACTCTGTAATTTAGGCTGAGATGAGAATGTTTTTACGTTAAAAGCCTCACCTAATGCAGCTTTACCTCTAACCTGGTCTGTGCTGTCGTGCATTACTAGCTGCACAGTCTGAGTAAAAATGACAGAAGAATTATGGGTTCGATTATCCAATCATTTCAGTCATGGTCATTTCTCAACATTTAATGAAGTAACAAACTAAGTATAATTTGATTACTTTTGGAATTACTTCTGAAATGCAGTTGCACTAGTCCATTTATTTTGTGCTGCATACAGTCACCTTTTTAATCAGCTCATTTCAAGCTATTTATCACTAGCAAATGTTTGATCCTCATGTAACAGCTTATTCCTTTTCTCTGGCCTCAACTTTGTAGAGAAAACACTAACACTTTGTTTGACAGTGGCTTGATGGCACTTTCTGTAAGCACAATGCTAAAAATGTGGACTTGTGGATGCAAGGTGCATGAGTCAGACAGGAGAACAACATGCATAAGAGGATCATAATGCTTTTCCGGATAAATATGCCACAGTTTTTTTGGTAACAGTGGTAGTGCAAATATAACTTGCAGCATAGCAATATAAATGTTGAAATGCATAGGAATAGTGGCTGACATTAAGCTATGTACATTATTTTAGCAACATGTTTTACTAAATGTCATATTGTGCAATATTGCCTTTTTAAGTTATGTAAAGGTAAATAGTGATATAGTTTTCTCATGTGCATGGGCATTATGTTTGACACATTCAGTCTACTAAAGTAATAGTGAGAATTTGAAGTTAAGTAGATTGGACCTTTTTTGTCTTTGGAAGTGCTTTATGCACTACAGTAACTCCTTTACAATATGAGGAAAGATTTTGGTAAATACAAAAGTGATACCTAGTTTGTATGCCATATTTTCCTGTGGTTAGGGAAGTTTCAACTGATTGGCCATCAACCATGGATAATCACTTTTATCAGGGATGAGCCCCCCGACAGTCCAATCATGACTTTTTTTTTGTTTGTTTGTTTGAAGGAAAATTTAGGCAGTTGTATCACCTTTTGGCCATAAGGTGATACATTGTGTCAACTAGCAAAAAAAATGACTAATACAGGATATACTTGTACTTGCTCACATATTTATTCTAGTAAATGCTTTAATCCCTTTTGTTCAAACAGCTCTACAACATGCCTGCATACATGTTGAGTATAAAAATGGTGATTTTAAGAATTAATGCAGTAAGAATTAATGATCATGCAAGAAAATTAATTATTTGCCTTTGGGTTCCTGAAAATCTCAATTGGAGCATTGGTTGGTTGTTAACAGTGAAATGCAGAACTCAGCAATACACACAGATAATGACAATCAATTGCATCTATTCTAACAGAATAAGACTGACATCAGTCAACTCTGTGTCAACTGTACAGTTTGTGTTGTCGCTGTATGCCCTACGCTGCAAGTGAATGGTCGACATGGAAACAAAAGTGCAGGGTGCTAATGAGTGGTTTTAGTAAATAGTTCATTTTTTTCTGTTTTGTCTTTCTTTTTTTCCCCTTTATTTCAAGGTGATAAATAGAAGCATTATTTTGAAATGTGTTGTTTCTCTGGTATTCTGTGCATATGTAGTGAATGGAAGCTTTTTTTTAGAATTTAGACAAGGACTACTCTCATTGTGGCATTTTGACCTCCTTTTTGATTTCTTTAAGTTTGACAGCTATTAGTTTAATTACAGTGCATCGAAACTTTCTCAGGAAACTAGCAAGGACTTTCCTTTTTCCGTTCTCTTTTTTTTCTTTGCCTATTTTTTTATTACACCCTCTATTTTTTATTAATTTAAACAGTTGTGGTAACAACACATTTTTCTATGCATTTCTATACATTATTTTCTAGTTTTACCGATGTATTTAATGTTGACTGATGGTTTGAAAAATGTTTTTGAAGAAACCACTTGATTTAATCTTGATTTCATGTGTTCATTGGTGACCATTATGTATTAATTGAACTGTTTTGTTAAGTATGTATGTGTGTGTGTGTGTGGTTGTGTGCGTGTGTGTGCTAGGGCTTCCTCACCCGTGGATATCCTCCTCAATCCTCCCTAAGTTGTTTTGGCTGTCCTGTTCAGAGGTATTGAAAGGTTTCCCAACCCATTGCCCATCATAGTTGATGTACAAAGTTGGTTAGAATCAGTGTTTGTTTGCCAAAAAAAGTATTTCAGAAGTTCATCACGGGGAGAGGAGGGAATGAGCAGTGTTGATGATTAATAGCATTTTGTTTAGTTGACATGAATGAGGTGACAGTGAACAATATGTTAGAACATGCCTCACACTTTCCTGTACACCCTTAAATAGAGGTGCAAAATAAACTGGATTATGACCAAATGTGTCATGTCTCTGTTGGTCAGGCATCTAGATACTGTGGAGGAGTCAGTTCACTGTTGTGTAATTGTATTTTCTCAGGAAGGGTGGATATGGAGTCTCTACAGACTGCCTTTGTACTACAGTAGATATTAGTTCTTTAAACATTAGTCATAACATTTATCCAGAAAGACTTAGGGGCTGCGTAGGAAGGGCTGGTGTTTTGTTTGGTGGCACAGGGCGGATGATGAATATATCATTACTGTTGCACAGAGTGAACCTGGAACCTTACTGATAGTTTTTTCTAACCACTAGGCCTCCATTTGGCCCCAGTTAATTTTTGCCATGAAAACCTGCTATATAAGCCTGCTGTTATCTCATGGTACACAAGTGTGTGTAAATTCCCAAGGGTGACTCCAGTGGAGATCAAAATTACCAACTGTTTTCAGTGTTATCTATATAGTATAACGTGGGTGTCTGCAGGTCATTATAAAGTGTTAAACTGACTAAGGTTCAATTTTATTAATATTAGGCTATTATAGTCATTGGAGAGTCAAATGTTTTAATTCATGAGGTGTTATTTTTAATTTAATTTATTTTTAATCTAATTTAATTTATTTCTTTTTGTCTTTAGTCTTTAAGTTCAAGTACATCCGTCAGCGTTTCTGGTGTTATAAAACCTGATGCCTACCACTCAGCCTAATACTTGACTTTTGCATGACCGCTGCCAGCTCACTTTACACTCGTAGCTGTAGGGAGAAATACAAGAAACCCTTAAACTTTAATTATACCAAATTCTGTGAACAAAGTCATGCTTAAATTTATTACAGTACCAACTTGCTATCTAACCTAAAGGAAACTGTTTTAACAACAGTTCATAATCATCTGGATAATACCCTACCATAGTCCTACCGAGAACTGACCATTGTGCATTGGACCGATATATAGTTATTATTACTTATTATTATGACTACTTTATACTTGCAATGCTTATTTCAATAAGAAAAATACAATTTGTCTAATTAGTCTTAAGTTTTGTTAATTTGTCTCAAAAGAGTCTTAAATTTAACTCTTTTGATGTTTGATGACAACTGAGATTTAAATTGAATTTATCTCGCTATGTATCTTAGATGAAGTGAAGGTGAAATAGTGGAACTGTGTAGAGCCGGGCAATAGTTTCGGGACGGACGTGTTTGTTTGACGCACAGCCACAGGCGAAACTGGAACCACCTGGAAAATGGTAACTTAAATTTTGACTTAGTCTTTATAAAAATCTGTGTATAGTAGCGGCCGCGTGAACGGAACAGATAGCTAATGACATTAGAAACTAATGTTATGCTTTTAAGCGCTCAAGTTAGTAATGAGTAATCAGCTAGCTAGTTTCCTTTTGGCAACTTCTTATGTTTGCTAGCCGCTAGCTCGGTAACGTTTCCTCTCAATGAATGACTCTTTGCTCTAATTGATATACTGGTTAAGATACTTTGTACACTTTTTGCAGGCTGTTACTCTTCACACAGACCTCGGAGACATTAAAATTGAATTGTTCTGTGAGCGCACACCGAAAGCATGCGAGGTGAGTTAACGGTAACTGGACAAAAGGAGGGAATTTAAGTTGCTGCATCTAACAATTAACAGGTCGTTGATTTTAATGGAAATATAAATTCTATTTACTGAAATTTGTAAACACCCTCTGCTTGATTTAGAACTAACGGGCCAGCGATATGGACATAGTAATGACATCGTCGTGCATCTTAACATGTCAGGTTTTTATTGACAGAACTTCCTTGCCCTGTGTGCCAGTGGCTTTTACAATGGCTGCATCTTCCACCGAAATATTAAGGGCTTCATGGTTCAAACCGGAGATCCTACAGGTATGAAGCTATTTCTTGTAAGTTATCTGTTCTTATATTTTATCTCTCTGGCACAGTGTAGCTGAATTCATGGTCTTTGTTTCCTGTCTTTGATTTAATGATATAGGTACAGGTAAAGGAGGAACGAGTATCTGGGGTCGCAAATTTGAAGATGAGTACAGTGAACACTTAAAAGTGAGTACCTCCTGTATCTGATTGACTTGAGCCAGGGAAATTTGCCTCAATTTATCTGGTTTTTGTTAACATTGTCATAATTTCTCCTTTGTGTTCTTATTCTTCTAATTTTTCAGCATAATGTAAGAGGAGTGGTCTCAATGGCAAACAATGGTCCTAACACAAATGGCTCCCAGTTTTTCTTCACGTATGCCAAGCAGCCCCATCTGGATATGAAGTACACAGTGTTTGGAAAGTAAGCAACATACAGTATATGCCGGTAATTAGGTGAAAATGAGAAAGTGATGGAGAGAAGGGGGGGGCACATAGTTGTTATTATTGGTAGTATTATTAGTGTTGTTGCTGTTGATACTATTGTTATAAAGCAGTCCGTCCTTGTAGTGAACGTGTAGTGCGTATTAGAAGGTGATTTCTTATTTAGGTGTATTTCCACCCCTAATTTGCACCGTTATGATTCGTGTTAGTTCTAGATTATCAGATGATATTATGCTCTCTTTAACACAGGATTATAGATGGCTTGGAAACACTGGATGAACTGGAGAAGCTGCCTGTCAATGAAAAGTCATTCCGACCTTTGACTGAAACTCGGATAAAGGATGTGACCCTTCATGCTAACCCCTTTGCCGGATAGATGACACACTGTTCCAAAGTGCTCATATATCTGAAACACTGACTTGTACTTGGATATTCACAGTAAGCCAACACATGTACTTTGCTAGTCTGACCTCCTTACTTGGTGATGTTCTACTGTATTGCCTGTCATCATTTGAAAGGGTGAAAATTATTATTTTCCTATTCATTCTCATGTCTAAGCAGTTGCATCCATAGCAAGAGAACACATTTCTGCCTTTGTGTCAAAAAAAAAGAAAAAAAATGCTCCTAGGATTATGAACTTTTTTTTTTTTTAATCTTGATCAGCTTTGTATATAAATTGTCGATTTCTTGTTCTGAATAAAAATTTTATACTTGTTTGGTATTATATTGTCCGGACATGCCTTGTATACACACACAAAAACAGTTGCTTTCTTAAAACAAACATAGGCAAGCATATTGTTATATCTAGTGTTATTTATTTTTTTAAATTCTATTAGTATTATGTGCATTATTACTATATATGTTTTTCACGTTTTAAATCAGTCGCGCCTTGTTGTGTCATCATGTACGTCATCACTGTTGGACAAAGCTGTCCTGCGGGTCTGGCTCTCTGCTCTAGTTCATATAGGCTTCAAAGTTATTAGATTGACAGGACATATGGCTACAGAAGACGCTGTCAAAGTAAGACTATTTTCTTTGTACCGCATGTGATTTAGCGGTAATTAATTTAGAATTTGAGCCCATTGCTTTCATAACTGTTACACGTGAAACCATAGTTATGACACGTCCCATTGACACTATGGACTGGATTAGGGGAATGTACACCTTGATGTCTTGTTTTAGGTGTCCTCGTTGAGGGGCAAAGTGACTCTGATCACAGGTGCCAGCTCGGGCATCGGGGCCGGCACCAGCGTCCTGTTCGCCAAACTTGGTGCCCTGCTGGCACTGAACGGCCGCGACTTGGGAAATCTCACCAAAGTAGCCAAGCAGTGCACCGACTGTGGAGCGGCGGAGGTAACGTGAACAAACGTGATTCATTCATGTTGGCTCAAGGTAGTCAACATGCCCTACAGTTCACCGCCCTTATACATTAGCCTGTCTTCTTTTGTGTTTGCCCATGCTCATTTGTATAACATCCGACAGTTTAATATTGCCTAACCTTGTCGACAAAATGTGCTTAAAACACGACCTGAGACTGAGGATCATTTCTGGTTCTACAGCAGCCACTATTGCACTTCACCTCGCAGCATTTTATTTCAGTGAAATTTCAACTTCGTATTCTGTACAGTATACAATGGTCCTCCAGTGAAACAGTATGAATCCATTTTGAGTCTGAAATTTCTCTGAGATTGCTTATGCTTTGTGGATGAGATGTATGCGCACATGGGAGAAGTTTGCCTCGAAGGCTTTCTATCAGAAAGCCCCAAGGCTTTCTAACTGAAAGCCCATCTCTAGTCCTAACTCGACCTTAACCTGTTTTTTCTGTTAGAAAGCCCTCAAGGTACACTTCTCCCATGTGCGATGTACATGCCGAATAGAAAAGTGGGTCTTACTGATTGGTAAGGATTTATGTCCTATTCTCCGACATGTGCGTTTGCTGATAAGCAGCGCAGTATTAAATTGACTGATGGTGAATGGAGTTTGGCGTGTTGTTGTTGGCATATAAAAGAGCCTCCGCAGGCATGTATCCTTACAGAATAAGGGCATACAGCACTCTAACACATTAATAATATGTATTAGACCTACTAATATATAGTGGAAAACTTTCTCAAAATGAAAAATTTAACATGTATAACATATGTCATGTAATATGTAGGTATCCTGGTATGACCAAATATAGGCTATCTCAAACTATAAGTTTTTTAATGAGGTCTTTTAAAAATATTGTTATTGGGTTGGGTCTCATTACGGAAGCCGAAAGCGGCTGTGTTCGCAATTATATTTTGTAATGCCATTATCTCCAGATCACAAATTAATTATTTCGTGATCTCGAGATAACAAGGCTTGTTTTCTCGTGATAACGGGATAATTTATCTCGAGATATGAGAATGTTATCTCTAACAGAAAGACACATTGCAATTTATGACCGCTTTAAAAGTGATAGTACAATCACTTGAAATCACAAAAGTGACACCGTCCATGCTTGGTATTGGAGGAATATAGGTTTTTAATGTCTACACAAAATGAAAAATAAGAGAGTCCACACACTGTTACATGACTTGGTCTGCAAAATAGTCATCAAGCCAAGCACCTGGTATCAAGTGATGTGTGTCTGCAAAGTCAGTATTTGATGCACCACTGTGTGTTTGATTGCCCAGCCGTTGCTTGTCCCTGGAGATCTGACTGATGAGGAGACGGTGAAGAAGACAGTGGAGCAGACCATCGCTCGCTTTGGCCGACTGGATGTCCTGGTCAACAGCGCTGGCATCCTGGCCATGGGCAGCATCGAGACATCGGACCTTGCTCAGTATGATAAGGTCATGAACGTAAATGTCAGGTAGGATTTCAGAGACCTGACAGACTCTTTGACATCACGGAGAGATCTCAGTGCTGCTGACTCTGGAATAGGATGTTAGACATGGAGGGAAGTCGGTTGGATTAAACAATATTAGAATGGGATACGCAAATGGAACAAGCTTGGACAAGAAAAATGTGACATATTTGCAGGATTGAATTTCACGATCAGAGCAAAAATTGATATCCACACTATAAAAGAACCTGTCCTGAAAGCAAATGAAGCATGAGCTGCAGAAATGTGGAGGAAACCAAAGTGGGCCACCTTTTGTGAGATTAAGAATAAATATTTTAGAGAAAGTGATGTCATATATAAGCTGGCCAAGAAGAAGAGATCACTGTGGCCAGCTTAGATGAAGAATATTACCCCTGCATGCTGAAACAGATTAGTACCTATCCACCGCTGAGATGGATGGAGTTTATCACCTGTGCCCATCTTAATGAACCTGAAAATGAAGACCATTTTGTATTGGATTGTCCTTATCGAGGTAAACAATGGGGTGTTTTGTTTGTGAAGGTGAATAGAGAGGTAATTTGTTATTTATGAGGACTTTGAAATTTTAATTCGGTTGTTTGAACATGAGATGTTTAGATTATCCCACTGTTTAGAGAAAGCTTGGGAAAGGAGAACTGTATAAATAACAGGGACAATGTTTGCCATTCTCTTTTGCACAAATCTATGCATGCATGTTGGTGTGTATATTTGTATGCATGCATGTATATATGACCTTGTATCCACTGCGTGAGTGTATGGATGTGTGAGGGCTGTGGACTGTATTTTGCGGGCAAAGTGTTTATGTGAAATGTAACTGATGGCTTTCATTTAATTTCTGTCACGTAATCCCATGCAGGTCTGGCCACTAAATTTACCAGTACACAAGATTTAATGTTTTATTCCTTTGTGCCAAAATCCGGGGAAGGCATTCATACAGGAGCCCAATTCAGACGTCAAAAGCAGGATGTACTAACCCACAAATAGTGACTATAGAAAACCTCAGGCTCTGCTGTCACAGATGTACAGGAGCATCAGACTGGCAGCTCCGTTCAGCAGCCGGCTAATATAAATGTTATTGGGGCCATCAGTGGCCTTTGACGCCTCCAGAAGGTTGTTTTTATGCTTAGCGGTTGCTAATTGTGTTGTATATCATCATCATGATCATCGCCTTTTTTCAGTTAAAGGAACAGTTCACACAAAATACATGCATTTTTTTCCCCCACTTAACCCTATTGTCTATCTATCCTTCTACATACTTCACAGTCTGCCATGATTTTCTTTTTCTCCCTGCGTCCCGGTAAAATGCAGCTGGTTGTAAAGCTTAAAAATGTACATGTGAAAAACGTCCAAAAACAATCCCTTGGATACCCTTCATAATCCTAAGCCTTTGGGGCCCAAGAGTTTCTTGGGTAACTGTGTCGAACAGTATCTACCTGCCCCCAGCTGGGACAAATTAGAGGCAGATGCTTAGAGTTTGCCGGTGTTCTTTGGTAGGACATAGTTCCCAGTTTTCATATTTTGGGTGAACTGTTCCTTTAAAATATTTCCCTCCTCTGTGTTTTCATGTTCCAGATCTGTGTACCATCTGACTCAGCTTTGTGTGCCTCACCTGATTAAGACCAAAGGCTCCATCGTCAACGTGTCCAGTGTCAATGGACAGAGATC
>OMLF01013142.1:0-18178 GCA_900302615.1 Holocentrus rufus | reverse complement strand
CAGAGATCAGTGGGTATTATGCAGCTGATTGTGTGTGTCACCTCACCTCTTTGTTACTTTATGAAGCACTTTTGTTAAGAACCCTGATACAGTCTTTTGGCCCTTTCAACAGTTTCCTGGTGTCCTGGCGTACTGCATGTCAAAGGCTGCCATTGACCAGTTCACACGTTGTATAGCACTCGGTGAGTCAACTGTTTTCTCTTTCTACAATTAAAAAGTTCACCGTGGCACAGCTAAGCGTAGGAAATCACAACTCGCCTGCTTTTTATTTCAGAGCTGGCATCACAGCAGGTCAGAGTGAACTCCGTCTGGTATGTGCAATTAATATTTTATTATGTCACAGAAGCTAGCTCATTCACATATCCCTCTTGATTCATATCTTATTATTCATATCCCGCTCTTAGATCACAGAGTAAATCCTCAGGATGTGATCTCAGAATAAGGGGGATTGGTTGTTTTTGTTGGGCTGTGCTATGTCTTACATCACTGACTTTTATCCCATCAGCCCCGGTGTGATCATCACAGACGTCCACAAAAGAGCAGGGCTGGATGAGGAGCAGTATGCACAGGTAAGACGTGTTATTTCAATTGGAGGTTCAGTACAAATGTGTTGGACTCTGTCTGCACGTCCAGGGATATGATGGTATACAGCATTACAGGAAACGGCAATCACCAATGTATTAAAGTAACATATTAACATAAATTTACATAATAGTTATGGGTTGGTTAAGTGACATCCTGGGTTCAAATCCAGTTTGTCACGTCATCCCACTATCTCGTTCCTCATCTTTAATCAGTCTTTCTGTTGTCCGCTGTCAAATAAAGTCAGAAATCCCCCAAAAGTATTCTAAAATAAAATCCCCATCTTTTTCTTCCTCCAGTTCTTAGCCAAGTGCAAGCAGACGCACGCCCTGGGCCGACCGGGGGAGGTGGACGAGGTGGCCCAGAGCATTGCCTTCCTGGCGTCCGACGCCGCCAGCTTCATCACAGGGGTGACCCTACCCATCGACGGGGGACGTCACGCCATGTGCCCGAGATAAGACCCCTGAATGTCCCCATGGTCTGTCAATACAGTGCTTGAAACCTCTAAGTCTGCCTCTGTGTTTGTGTTGAATACGACTGGAGTTTGAATAATCTTCTGGATGCCAGTAAAATTGAATTTGGGAGAAACGTTTAGCTGTCCTTGCAGCGGAGATTGGAGGTAAGATGAATGGCATTACTTCAAGGATACAGTTTTTCTCCCAAGTTTTCAATGGATATAGCGTGGATGTCAGTATTTGACTGGAAGGGTTTAAGGTGTGGAAAGAGTGGAGCCAGGCTAGAGAAGTAGGCAGTTTAAATGCATTATATTTTCTCATTTTGCTGTTATTTTTTTTTCTTATGGCCATGAGGCCTCCATTCGAAAACATTTGAATCTTGCTCATCAACAAAGGTTTCAAACATTTATTGTCTGCTGAATCATTTGACTTTTTTTTTTTTTTTTTTAGCAGGGCATAAAATACCTGTACACATGAATGCCGCACTCCACAGATGGGATTTAAGTGTACTGTGGTAGTTGAGTGTTGTGTAACGTGTGACGTCTTCTGAGCTTATAGATTGGTGGGACCAAATAATATCGCTGCACATTTCAAACACAATCAATAGTAAGTAATAAAGGATGGGGAACGTGTCCCAAAGTACAGCTGATTGTTCAGTACAGTTTAATTATAAAAACACATACAATCTACAACATCTTTAAAGCTTCAAATGACCAAAAAATAATGTGCTGAAAACATGAACTTGATGTCTAGTTTTGAATTGGAAAGCCCATGGGAATTTAAATAAAATTTAAATAGCATCCACTGTATATAATAAATGTTGCATAATTATACACATTTACATTTTGAACAAGTAAAAAAAAAAAAAAACCCTACATTAACTTATAGTGTCAAACTCATACAAAGAATATTGCAAATGTCATAAAATACTACCTTTAAAAGATAATTTAGTGAATTTGGCCTCTTTGCATTTATACTATACAATCTTCCCTTTTAAGTAAAGTACATACATAGCTTTTCTGAGATCTGACAAAACTTTTATCAGACGGGTGTCAACTATTGCAGCACCAGGTGTCACCTCTGCGTCATCCCAAATGAAGTCAGGCAACATCTTGTTTGTTGTGAGATGAGAGGCGCGGTACGAGGTAGCATCTTGACACACGTTTTCTCGGTTCACACTGTGGTATCCTTACACGCACTTGAATATGGAAAGTACCACACAGCAGTTGTTTGTGTGAGGATAGTTCTTAATGCG
This sequence comes from Holocentrus rufus, assembly GCA_900302615.1. Taxonomy (NCBI): domain Eukaryota; kingdom Metazoa; phylum Chordata; class Actinopteri; order Holocentriformes; family Holocentridae; genus Holocentrus; species Holocentrus rufus. Next base: position 15,886 of record OMLF01013142.1, on the reverse strand, counting down.
GGTTTCTCAGCATTGGACAGTTACTAGAGGCTCAAAAGACTTACCTGGAGACACTGTGTGTCCTGGGCACACTGAATACCTGAATGAGTGAAATGAAGTTGAGATCTGCCTGAAGTATTTCAAAAGGCTGTGGAACAATATCTATTGCACTTTATATTACAATATACAGTACATATACATGTATAAATAATACTTAAAAGATGTAACATTAAAACAGGAATTATTGCATTTGCAGATGTAATTGTTCCATATTTCTGTACAGATCTCTTGTTTGAATTTTAAGACTTTGCAAAATAGGGTATCAGACCGTGAAGGGAATATGTTACAACATGGTCCAAGAGAGATGACAGAAATGAGACTTTCATATTACTTTCTTCCATTTTGGCATCCAGGTCTTGTATCACAGAAACAAGTCTCTGAAAAAGAAGCTTATTATTTTCCATAGGCGGATTAGTGCCAGATGTCTCCGTTATCTCTGCATTTCCAATGGGCCTTCCCTCTCTGGCGCCCCCTCCTGTTTCTGCAGTCCAAGCATATTATGTGTGGAGAGAAATTGGGGTCTGCTGGTCTAGAACCCTAGAGAAGCACCAGTCTCCCCTGTCCACCCTCCCCCATGCAGTCACTCCTCTTTTGAGGAGCATTCGAGGCTCCCACAGGTGCCCTATAAGAAGCACACCGGTCCAACCTCCAGGTGATAGCGTGAGCCAGGCTCCGTGGTCGGCAGATTGTACACATCCACTATGGGGAGTAAGTTTGGGTCCTGGGTCTGGAAGACAAAGTGGGTCTGATGCCAGCGGCCATCTTTGATCTGAAAGTCAAGGTTGTATCATGTCACATGATGAAAGAATTGCAATTCACTGTGTCACAAAATAATTAAAAGGGTTTATACATTTTGGACCAACACATTCAGTACTGCCTAGACCAGTGATTCAAATTTTAAAATTACTCAGTATTTCACAGGAAAACAATAAAAAATTGAGAAAAGATGTGAAAAAATAAACCAATCATCTTGTCAATCATCATCTTGCAACCCCCCCCAGAATCATCTCACGACCCCCAGTTTGAGAATTGCTGGCCTAGATATTTTGTATGGAAGATGTGCTGCTGTCGACCCATGCCAGAATAGTATGAATGCTCATACCCAGCAGTCGTCCCTGGGTATGAGCGGCTCCAGGAGGTCTCCTGCCTGAATCTTCTCCCCGGTCCAGGCCTTGAATCTCACAGCCTTGGCTGTAGGCTGCAGAGATGGTCCTGGCGCCCACACGGGAGTGTTCAGGCAGTGGATGGTGATGTGCTGCACTGCCTCAGAGCTCAGAAGGTGGATGAAGTTCATCTGGATACGACCCACTCCCATCTCCAACTACGGTGAAATTTGCATCAATCACTGTAACAATCATTTCCACATACTTGACAGCACAGTTAAGTATCATCATGTGTGTCCTCATGGTTGTTTTTTGTGTTTACAATTTAATCCAGACACTGGGTCTTTCGCAATACCCGCGTGTCCTCCATGACACGTTTGATGTAGTGTCTAATGGCTGAAGCATGATTCCAAAATAAAAGAATGTGCGGACGGGGGGACAGATTAAGATCTTTGCCAATCGAGAACGCATTAGACTATCACTTGGCTCAGGAGAGTGAACGGGAAGCCCCGAGACTCGCTGTGTGATAATGACGCATCACGTCCCAACAGTGCTAGTCTCTTTTACAGAGCCAGCTGAAACGGATGAGAAAAAGGAACAGCTGTGCGCCTTAATTGATCATATGAGCGCTGTCGAGCGCACAGCCCGTGTCAAACTGTAAGGAAGCTTCTTCATGCTCCAACTCCAAGAGAAATTCCTTCTGTCTCGCACAACTTGCAAGAACGTTCTCAACAAAGACATAACTCTTGATTTGGCATTCCAGGGTTTGATATTCACCCATTACGTGTGCAAGTTTTCAGTTTTATTTAAAACAGGGAGAATGCACATTCATATATGCAACAAAACTGAAATTTGCCAGATTTAGCATTCGGGCTAATTTTCATCTGTAGTTCTGTGGGCAGGCTGATGGTTTAAAGTAATGAAGACTGCACATACAAGACAAGTAAAAAACACAGTCAAGTACACAGAGACATGATACAGTCGTTAAAGACAATACAAAAGAAACAAGCAACCTTAAGACGTTGACATCACTTTCACTGTTAAAGTAGCTGATAATTATATATTATGAAAGCAATTGTCCAATAACCACAGTTTAGTAGATGTGAAGGAATTAAGAGCTGTGATGACCCTCAGCTCTGTTGGTACACTGTTCCAGTTTAGTGAACAGGTTGTTGGTCCAAAAGCACTTTTTCTAAATGGTATTAAGCCGTCGTCTCTGGAAGATGCTCGAGTGGATGAATTTTGTTTTGTCTCGATGAATTCGCTAAGTGGAGGGGACTGGAGGGAGTTGGGGCGGCAATCCATGAAACATTTTATACATAAGCACAATATCTGCTTGCTTTAATAAGTTAAACCAATTTAAAATACATTTCCTTAAAATGTTAAAATGATGGTAATTGCTGGGCTTTATGTCTGAAATTTTTAAAGGCTGCTTATAGAGGATCTCAATTTATGTTATTGGTGTTTTAGATTGTGTCTAACTGGTAATGCAATAATATATGTGTGATAGGATCAAAACATTGGTTTACACTGAGGCCTTATGTCTGATGTGTCTAAAGTTTGCCAGATTAAGTTTAATTAACTATTTTTAACATGATTTTTGAAATTGAGTTGTGAATCATTATACCTAAAGACTTCAATTTCTATACATTTTTAAAACATTTCCCTAACACACTAAAACATTTGAATCACAATCTTTGAAAAAAACATGCATAGAGTTTTGCTGACATTAAGATGTAGACATGAGTTTACAAGCCAATTCGAGATATTGATGAGATTATTGATTGGTCTGCAGAGCATGCTAACCCAAGACATGTCAGGTGTGGTTGTGTCTGAATCTGGCAATAATGTTATTAATTGTACTGGGTGTTTTGTGTAGCTGTGACAAATGGCTGAATGTGAGAGGTAATCCTAACCTTGGAAACTGTGACGGGCTTCAGGCAAGTCTGTCCTCCACCAGTGAAGTTACATGTCACCTCAATAGTGTCAGCAGAGCAGCCAAGGTTTGGGTCGATCCAGTAAGTGCCTTTCAAAGACAAAGAAACAGCTCTTAATGAACAAGAAGAAGAACGACATAAACGTGCAAAAAAAAAAAAAAAAAAAACACATTTTAAAAGCCCATCTTCCTTCCTCACCATCGTACATCCTCTGCTCACAGTCTTGGAGGTCTCGGCAGATTCGTGCAGGATTGTCACGGGTACCAAGCGGGTTCTTGAGGCTCTGGATCAGGGTGCTGAGGTGCTGCAGGGTCTTGAAGATCTCTGTCCCCTGGTCTAACATGGGCAGGTCCATGTTCTGATAATTCTGCTTTGGACGCACATATGGACATATTTTGAATGAGTTTTAAAAATTCAGATTTTGCTGACACCTTTATTAATTTGTTATTCATGTCTTGTATTGTGCATTGTGCAATAACCCAGTTTCTCAGTTTTGCAGTACTAGCCAAGAGTACAAAACTGACCTCTGACTTGAGCACAGCATGGGAATCAATGATGACTTGAAAGGCAGCCCCAAGAGCCTCCTTTTTCTACCAAGGAATACAATAACAAAATTAGATAACTTGATATCAAATTCATGTTCATGTAAATCTTCTGTAAATTGTCAAATAAAGATAAACATACTTACAACTGAAAGGGGAGAACCAGGAAGCCCCTGGAGACCAAAGAGAGAAAGACATAATCATCCATAATGTGTCTTGACACGCATACTGAAAGTGGTGCATGCTGCTATTCCATATTAAGGGTACATTGCCAAAAATTCTCCATCTGAAGTCATGTAGTCTAGTATCAAGATTTAAAATATTTTCTTAAGCCAAGGGAAAACAAAATCTGTCTGGGTGAGGTAACTTGTTTCAAATTCAAATCAGCTTGTTTCATGAATTTGTGACATTACTTTAGACATTATGACTCAGGATACTTGTGGAGTGGCCAACCCTACGTTGCTATTGCAAGACACTGCTACTTGTTTGAAGGGATTTCTGGCAACATGTTGCATTGGATACAAAGGAAATGATCTCACCCAGTTAGCAGATATTTTTTCACTTATTTAAAGACAATGTCATATGAGACTCGGTACTAGACTAAATGACCCAAGAGTACCATTTTTACAGTGAATGTCTTTGTTTTTTTTGGGTTTTTTTGTATCTTAAAGACTCCAAATTAAGAACTTACTGGTGGTCCGGGCGGTCCACGAGGACCAGGGGGTCCCTGAAAAATTGCACCATAACATTAGGCTTCAAAGTATGTTCAGCCTAGCCTTTATAGAAGTCGACTGATTAATTTTATTCATTTCCGCCACTACAGAGAAAACCACAGGCCTTAGCTAAGAAGAATAATTACAGAGACAAGTAATTACTTACCCTTGGTCCTCGCAAGCCCTGTTGGACGAGAGAGAAAAAGAAAGCAATATTCACAAGTGGACCATCCCAGATCAATAGGATGTCTGACAGTTTCTTGCAGGCAACTGAAAGCAGACCAGATATTGTTCTATTATGAATAACTTCATTTCATTCTTGCAGATTCAATGGACAATCTTTATGTTCAGTTTGCTGAACTATAGTTACTGAACTGCCTCCTCGCTTCTTCCTTGTGAGTTCTCTAGTTTCATACAATAAATCCATACGCAAACTGTGGCGCTTTCAAGGGTGAGCTCATGAATTATGTCTCTGTCTGGGAGTCCAGCAGGAAGTTTAAGATGAGTGTGCAACCAACATTTATCAATTTGACACAAATTCCGCCGCAGCCAAGTGTCACCGTGAGTGTAACAACAAACACCAGAGCGCTATAGGAAATGAAAAGTGCTGTGGGTGAAGGAGGCTGAGTGTGTGTGCTCTCGCCATACTAAGTATCCCATTTTGCGCTCACTACAGACAGAAAAGGATTCATCAAAGCAGCGTTACGCACCGTCTCCCCCCGACTTCCTTTGTCACCCTGGGGCCCCTGATGGAGAGAAAGCAGAGAGAAGATCACTCCATCACTGCCAAGAAAGAGAGAGGAGGAACATGATGTTTGGCAGATAGGATGAGATATGAGGTACATACGGGATGACCGCTGGGGCCAATGATGCCAACGGGGCCCACAGCTCCCTCCATACCCTGGAAGGCAGACGCATGTTAGTGACAGAAGACCGATTTGATGGAGCGCCTGATGAAGCACTACTTATTTTTATGGGGAGTGTGCAGTTTGTGGGACAGGGGTTCAGCGCATTGGCATGAAATCCTGTATCACGCTGTCAGCCCGCCATTAATCTTCATCTTACCATCAAGCCACGTGGTCCTTTTGGTCCCTGTATCCCTGCAGGACCGAAGTCTCCTGGAGGTCCCTACAAACAAGCAAACACCTGTTTTTATAACACTGGACGAGATGTGAGAAGTTCACAGTTTAAAGGGGCATTACGTAACCTATGACCATTATTGACCTCTATTTGTGAATAATAGGAATTGCAACAAGATTATAGAACTGTCTTCAGGGTTTCCTCTCCATGTCAAATGTAAAACTCCCTGACTTTTCTATGACTTTCAAAGCAAAAAATGTTAAATTTCCATGCCTCATATATAAACATGCTTTGTTTTTTTCTTTTATCAAAATTTTAAACTCCCTCCAGATTCAGAGGTCAAAGTTCATCATCTTATTCTGCAGGGTAACATAATCACAGAGGAAAAGAAATACTATTTTGGTCATTAACTAGTTACTGATTTTTTTTTTTTTTTAACTGAGGCTGACAAAATTCCGTAATATTCAGTTAATTAAATTCCATGACTTTCCAGAAATTCCATGACCCGTGGGAACCCTGCGCCCCACCACAAAAACAATAATATCACATTTGCATAATAGGAGCAAGTGAACTAGCGATTTAGAGCAGAGAAACAATGGAAATATCTTAATTATGCCCCCCCACCCCTGTAAAGCAGTACATGGATGAGAGCATAAAAACTGACACATGGTTTAATGATTCAACATCATTCCAGGATTTGAGTTTTTTTGGAGTTTTTTAATGGTGTGTTTCACTGCCTTTGATTCCACCATTTCAGTTGATGAATTTACTCTAATAAATGACACAACCGGTCCTTAATCATTCCTGCCAAGTTGGAACATCTACTGCACACTAACACAAGGCTCATCTGCTTCACATTCCCCTTCAACTCCTACTATAACGGAGAATAGTAGGAAAATATCCAACATCACTGGCAATCAAAGCATTTTAAAATATAGAGCAAAGGTTTTGCAAAGCCTGCTGTATTTCTTCAGCTGGCAAGTGCAGCAGTCCTATAAGCAAAGCAGATTTACTGTGGCACAATGCATTGGGGAGTATCAGAGATCGTCATGGAGCATGCTGCCAGCTTTTATTCTAATTATTCTGAACAATAATACATTTACTCTACCTTTATACTGTGTCAGGGATTTAAATTTCAAAAATGCACCCGATTAATCATCAGCCAAAAACAGATTTATGACTTGAAGTTGCTTTTTTTGGGTTGGTTGATTTATCAGAGCTGCATTATAGGTCTGGCATTAGAACTAAGAGCTTAATTCAGATGGGGAGAGTTTAACTTTAAAGGTTTCAGTGAATTGAGGTTATGATGCTGGTGGCACATACAGTTGGATGGGAGCGTACCTTTGGCCCGAACAAACCCAGAATCCCTGGAAATCCTTGTTCACCAGTATCCCCCTGATGCGGAGAGAAACAAGTAAATTCCTGTGATCTTCATCATTGCACAAGCAATTAAACTGCCATAAATGATAAGTACTTACTGGTTGCCCTTTGGGTCCCTGGTCACCTTGTTTTCCTGGCAATCCCATCCCACCAACGAAGCCTCTCTTCCCTGTGAGCCCAGATTGACCAGAGAGACCCCTCTCACCCTGGGCACACCACACATACACACACACAAACAGACAAATGCATATCAGGAATGGGTCTCAACATAAGTGCTCAATGTGTTTTTAATACAAGATCTAAAATTTGCCCACATAGTAGTTTTTTGTAGGTGAGGCCATGCAAATCAGGATTGCACTCAATTCATTAACACTTCCCAAATTATTATAGCACATATGAGATCAACTGAAAGGTGGCATAAAGACTTGGCCATTCAGAATGACTTGTCATTTCTGTAAGACACAGGCATCATGGTCAGTATGTAAGTGAGGGAATGGTTCTCCGTCCCATAATCAGATCAGAGAACACCCAATTATAAAGGCACCAATTGGATGCCAGCCTTTGTGGATTAGTCTTAAAGCTGAGGTATGCAATTTCCTCTTGTAACTGGTGATAAAAAATTGCTTCCATAAGACCTGTTTGTACCGCAGCTCGATTTGCATAAATTTCTTAGTCTTAAAAGACAAAAACTCTGCATTGTTAGTTAAATTAATTGAGGCACAAAAAAGTACAAACTGTCCTCACAAATGAACTTGGTGAATCTGGACTTCAGTCTCACCTTGGGACCGAAGGAGCCTTGACTTCCAGGAAGCCCTGGCACACCAGTTTTACCCCGCTGCCCAAGTTTGCCAGGTAATCCAAACTCCCCGTCTTCTCCTTGTTCCCCCTGAATAAACACAGGGAGATAGTTGGCGAACATTTCTCTCACCGACTGTTGTTTGCAGTCAGTGAAAAGAGCTCCACTGATCCTTACCTTGAGTCCTCTGCCTCCATCTTTACCAGGTGGTCCATCTATTCCAGGCTGGCCCTCGCGTCCCTCCCTGCCTACAACCCCCCGCGGGCCAGGAGGACCCTCTGGACCCTTGGGAATAAGTAAGAAACATTCACGTCAAAGCTTGGTTTATATACTACATGGTGCATGAAGCTCGACTGCGTTTTTTTTTCTGATTAATGAAAAAACCCACACATCCTACTCACTGGTGGTCCTTTGGTCCCAGACACACCTCTTGCCCCTGATTTTCCTTTCCGACCCTGAAGCAGAGAGAGTTCATGATCCACAGCTCTAACATGTTAGCATCATGACAGAAAACACAGTTTATCCAGTTTATATATTAGAAAAAACATGCCACGATTATTTTTGTCCTTACTTGATCACCTTTGGATCCTTTCGGCCCATGTTGTCCCTTTGGCCCAGGATGTCCCTGAAATGATCATTACTGTTTGATTTGAACTGCCTCGACTTGTGCCTGGACATTTGTCCGCTCTGTTTATATGAATGAGTCTCACAATTTAAGACATGAATGAGATCCAGTGATACTCACAGGAAGCCCAGGGGCACCAGCTTCACCTCTCTCTCCATCAAGTCCTATTTGACCCTGCAAAATGTCATTTTCCACATTATGAAGTACAGAATGTCACTTAAACGTAATTGATGACTGATGAGAAAAACAATAGAATTTCAACGTTTGATCTCACTCACAATGTAGCCCGGGTCGCCTGGTTCTCCTCTGTCTCCTCTGTCTCCAGGAGGACCCTGGGTTAAAAAAAAAAGGAGCGAGCAACAGTGAAACAAATTATGCCCAGTGCATCACGATCAAACAACACAGGAAAACCAGCAACATGTCAGGAACTCACTCTGTCACCTTGGGGACCCAGAGGCCCTTCCACCTTGCTGTCCTCCCCCTGTTCACCCTACACAAAACAAAATGGAAAAGACAACTGCAATCAGTGGAATTTCAAAATTGCAGAGGGTCGATTTAAGTGAGGCCCTGTTAGACTCAAGTGACAAAAAATGTGGAATAAACAAGTAATTTATGAGTGAGTCTGGTCACAATGAGAACCATACAGACTCAACCATCATATTATGTGCTTATTCCACATTTTCCAAACAGCCTTCACTTAAATTAACCCTTTTGCATAGTTCAGTTTAAAATAAAGAGACCCAATGTCTGTTCCATAGAATTTGCTAAACAATAGCCATGGATGTATGTATGTTTTTAATGTTCATTTGCATGCGTGTGCCAGTGAAATAAATAATTTTACAGCCCAGCAACTATCTAAAGTAGAAGAATAATCTCTGAGTGGCAATTCACAGTCTCGCAAATTGCAGCGACCGGTGTGATGGCACAATATTGATCTCATTACAGTGTAAGTGAGGCCATTATTTCGAGAATGTTGGTAAACACAAAACAAATATCCTGGTCCGATTTGCCAAACAGTCACTGATATCCACAAAATGATGAGAGGAGATTCACAGGATTCCAGGTACATGTAGCTAATTATGTACGTTTGACATTTCTAGTGAGTTAATGAGATGTGTCTTGGTCCATATCAGTGATCAAATTAAGGATGTCTTTAAGAATGATTGCACAAACAGTGAGACAGAGGAAACGCCAATTAGGTCCATTAGTATAACCCCCCCATATGTCAAAATAATAGACCATGGACTTGAAGAGAATGTGCTGCAAGACAGTTTTACGATGTTGAAGAATGTTATAATTACTGGACTCCCATAAACTATTAGTCTATTATAGACAACCAATTAAGCTGCAGAGGGCTATTAGGCATGGGAAGTGTACCTTTTCACCTTTTGGTCCAGGAGGCCCCATTGGACCCTGTGGTCCTGTGTGACCCTGTGACAACAAAGAGGGTCAGGAATTCATCAACATCAGTACAATACAAGCACTACAGACACTCACAAGTCAATAGTGTCATTCAGTGATGTGGCGTATGAGATATTATCCTGTATAAAAAATCAATTTCATTACATTTCAATTAAACGTTAAGGAACATTTACAAAATTGACACATCTAGTTCAGTATGAGGCACTAGAAGAGGCTGAATTGGCTGTTTTCTTGTGGTATGAAGTTAACAAAAATATAAAATTTTATTTGTATACAATGATGCTGAACAGCAATGGAAAAAGAGGACCCTGTGGCTTGCTAACAGTTCCAAAACCTCTATTTTATTGGCTGTTCTGAAGAGATGGTTAAAACCATCGATTGTTACCACTTTTAACCATTATGAAGAGCCAACAACTTCATAATGGTTTCTGGAGTCCCTTAGATGGCTTGTTTTTATTGCATCTTGTAATAAAATGTTGTTTCATTACCTCACAGTTATTGAGGAAACTCTTACCTCATAACCTCGTATGCCTGGATCCCCTTGTTGGCCCATCCTGCCTGGAGCACCCTATGGAAATATATATTTAGCCCACAAACGGCAACGACCAATAATGAATTTCACCCTATCTGCGGAGGTCTTACCACTGGTCCGATGGTTCCTCTTGCTCCCTTCTGCCCCACAAACCCCGGCTCTCCCTGCTCCCCGATTGGCCCAGTCTCGCCCAGGTGACCTTGGTGACCTTTGCTGCCCTAGAGCGAGGCAATCAGGCAGCAAGTATGCAATGAAAGTATAGTACGAACTTCCCTCCACAGCCGCTGAGCAGTTGCGCGGGTGCAGTTTGACAATTCAAACATTTCATATTGAATGTCTGTTTGAGGAGCACTTCCAATGTCATGCTTATGGAGGTCAGTGACCTCGCTGTTTGTTTACCACTGCAGCAGGCAGCCATTAAATCCTTTGCACAAGGGAGAGCGGCCTGACAGACATCCAAGAATGAAAGGCGTATTTCAGCGAGCAAGCAAGTGTACTGACAAACCTTTTCTCCTGGTTTTCCTCTATCGCCAATTTTGCCTGGTTTACCCTCTTGACCCTAGTAAAAGGAAATCGAATGGCGTGTGTAAGTAGACAGAAGGAGCCGTCTTTTCAGGGGACTTGAAAGAAATGGAAGTTGGTAAATGGGACCTTGCTGTTTAGACACTCACCCTCACGCCCACCAGTCCAGGAGGCCCAGGAGGTCCTTCTTTTCCTTTCATTCCGATTGCACCCCGGTCTCCTTTAGCACCATCTGGTCCAGCTTCCCCCTTTTCACCCTGAGAACAGAAGTACAAGTTCAATAAAACCTAATGCAGCTTGCCTACAATACCGGCCAATTTAAAATCACCACAAAGCAGCAAAGCAAGAGTTTGGGTCAGTACCAATTAAGTCGTTTTGACAGGTTAGAACATTCAAATTATGCTAAAAATGTTTGATAAAAGTACATGTGTCACTTTGCTAAATGTGAACAAGAAACAGGAACTTTGTAACTGCTACTTGTGGAAAAATCGTGTTTGGTTAAGTTTCCATTGCAATCAAACAATTTTCCCAAACAAGGAAATGTAGGATAATGTGGTTTTTGCTGTTTGACAGTTGGCACAGGAGAGGGCCATATGTTTCCGGTGATGATGTGCATCCAAAAAATGTTTAGAAATGTAGATGAGGTGTAATAGCTGTCATTGTTTACTGAAATGAAATCCTCTGATTATTTGCTGAATTTCAATTTGTGTCATCAAGTGAAATTAAAACGAACTGATTTTCATCCCGCTAACACTCAACAGCACTTTCTGCAAATCCCTCTTGAGCTGCGGTTTTCCATCCAGGAGCCTCACGGTGTCCAAGAAACTCTGAAATGAGTTTACTATCCCGACTAACAGAAAATATCCTGTTCAGATTGGAGCTCTGCAGACTCTCAGGTCTACCCAAGCATAATCCTCAATGTTCACCTTCCCCCAGCCAAAACCTGTTTGTGGGTCTCTCAGCCATACTTCCAACAGCTTGGCACTGACGCATACTCAGCCTTTTTTTTTTTTTTGTGCTTCTCTGCGCTTCTCTCTTTTTTTTTTCCTGTCACAACGCTTGCCAAACAGTAGAGCTCTTAAAATAGGCCTGCTATCTGTTTTCACTAAGTATCGACAGAAAGCAGCTCCAACTGTACAAAGGCCAACGTCTCACAAGCAATACTCAACTTGCTCTGATGACAATGAACTGCTGTTCCAGTAAACAAAAGAGTTCACCGGGTCCACTCAAATACCATTTCAGAGCGGATCTGACAACAGTATTGATATTATATCGATTGCTGGTTACTTTGCATTGCATCAGCGTGGATTTACCCAAAACATACTATCATCCAAGTTTGTTTAAATGAGCTAAGTTAATAAAGTACAGTTCATGATGTAAAGTAATGAATATCTCAAATTTAAAGTGATGGTGGAAACAGTGCATATAATTTCCTTTTGTGCGTAATCTCCTTACTTACCTTGGCTCCGTCAGGTCCACTTGGTCCAGCCTCCCCATCAAGGCCTGGCTCACCCTGATAGAGAGCATCAACACATTTTATTGGCAGTATGTTGTGGTGTTACAAGCACGGTAATCAGAGGAAGCGAGGCGAAGTGTGGCAGTCGTGATCAGCAAGCCAAACCTTGGCAAAATAGTGTCTGAATGCTTTTTTAAATGCTTGAACAGATTCCCTGCATGTTTCATGCTATCTTTTAAGCGATGTGTCCATTTTTTTTGAGTCTATTCAGAGTGTTTGCCAAGGTAAATCCAATGCAACGTTTCCCAACCTATTTTGTCTGCAGTGAGCCTTTACAGAATACTCACTCTCTGGCCCGCTAAGCCCTGCTCCCCGATGTTTCCAAATGGACCGATGGCACCCTGTCAGGCACAGGAATACGAAGGTAAATTCACAGATTCATTAATCTACTGTAACAATTAGCAATGAACAACAATATGTTGACAATTAGGGCTGGGACGATATGCTTATCTTCCGATTCAATACTATCTCCACGCTTGGGTGCCAATTCGATATGTAGTGTAATTCTGCAAGTACTGTATCTCAGTATTGGGATTTTTGTTTGCTTTTTTAACACTTGACCATTGGAAAAAGTTGAATCATGCAGCTCTGGAGACTCTATATTATGAGTCACATTTACAAAAACAATGCACATCACGTCAGTCAGTCTTGTTGAGTTTTATTTCAGCAGCATCATTGCTGTACTGCATATAATAGTGGTAAATAAAATGAGCATGAACAATAGAATGAATAAAAAAATATATACTTCAAAGTAAACTGCTACATGTAGCTGTTTCTGCTCATCAATGTACTATCATCATGCTTGGGTGTCAATTCAATGTAAAAAATCATGAAAGAAAAACAGAAAGAAAGAATTGTGATAGTTATGTGCGCCGATTTTTTTCCCTCCCCTACTGACAACCTCACCTTCTGTCCAAGTTCGCCAGGCACGCCCCGTTCCCCAACCTTCCCTGGTGGCCCCTGTCAGAAAACAAGCAGCGCCTTTAATATTCAAATGAAGGTATATCTCAATGTCACATCAGAGGGTAACAAGTTCTAACATCATCTGTATGATCAAACTCACCCTCAGTCCCATCTCCCCCAGGGGCCCGATTGTTCCTGGTGGCCCTGTTGGTCCCTGTGACGTCAAAGCAGAGACATCAATAAAAAAGACTCTCTTCAAACAGCCACTCCAAATCTTGGACAAACACATTTTAAAGTGTCAGTAAAGGAGGAAAAAATGTGAAGAGAAATGAGAACCAGGCAGAAAATGTGGATTTGTGCAGATAAGTTAATCTACGGGGCTGAGAGCCTTTAAAACACTGCGCCAAAGCCTCTGTAAGTGATGAGAACAGGCCTGCTGTTACAGAGACACATTCAGGCTACAATAAAGCTGCTTCTCCAGGAAGAAGACGGTGTAAATCAAATTGCTTCAAACTCTCTACTCTGTCTTAAAAGACTCAGGCAGAGAGAGAGAGAAGGAGGATTAGGCTCTTCAGGGCTTTTTGACCAAGGGATGGGTTTCCAGGCGGCAGTAAATAAGAGGTGTCAGAAATGAAAATGTGGGGTTTACATGCAAGGCTAAAAATAAAGGTGTACAGTGGATTGTAGAAAGCTAAAAGTCATTGTAGATAATTTGACACTATAGTCTGTTTGTGTCCTCTGTAAAGAGATTCCGCAACCCGAGTCCCTCACCTCAAAAATCTCATTTTACTGAACCAAACAGAGCTAGTCTCCAAAATAAAAGCTGCAGAATAGAGCAAGGAGGGCAAAGAAATATCAAAACTTTGACCGTAGCTTAGATAGTAGGGTTATTACAAAACTGGGAGTCTAAATAGGTGCTGTTACTCACTGGCTCTCCTACAATTCCTTTGGCTCCCGGAGGTCCCGAGGGTCCTTGAACACCCTGGAAATAACACAGCCGTTTATACCACACACTACGACTATTCATACAGACATGAATTCATGTTGAAGTGCCACAACACCCGCTAGAATAACAGTGCGCCACACAAGCTTCACTTTTCCATTACTGTTCCCCAAAATGTGTCCACCCCGAAATCAAGACTGACCTAAAAGAGACCTCTGTTAGCCCAATCACTTACTGGAAATCCCTTAGGCCCGGCTTCGCCTGGCTCACCGATCTTTCCCTGCGGCAAAACAGCACAAAACAGGAAAAAAATAAGCCGAAGGAACACAAAGCAAAAAGCAGAGTCAGAGAGTCGTGCTGTGGTTTGTCGTTATGTAATGTCGAATGTTATTCTTGTGTCCTCGATGACGCAAAATGAAACAAAAGAACATGAGGACTCATAAAGATCCCTGAGGAGCACCTGCCAGCCAAGGATAGATTGGCTGGTGACTCGGCTGAAGAGAATGAGAAGCCCCAAGATTCATAGAAAGTATGACACATCACACACACAACAGAGCTGAGGTTTAAAGGTCAGAGCCAGGTGCTACAGGTGGGAAATTCACCGTGTGTATCTCAAACCTCAAGGATGTCCACAAGTATTGACTTGGCATTCTCGGATTTGATATTTTTGCCTCTATTTTTGCTCTGTAACACTATACGGGAACACGCCTGAGAGTCTAAAGAGGGTCAATGCTGCTAATACTGCAAATAGTGTCATTACTATTATGTAGGAAAAGCAAAGAAGCTTAACTCTCCTTACCATCTCCCCAGGGAAGCCCAATTTTCCTGGTGGACCATCAGGGCCCTGCAAAAAAAAAAAAAAAATAATAAAACATCCAACAGACAAGACTTTACTTTCCTAAATCCCCCTGAGTTAAGAATTTCCCGACTGTAAGAACTACCAGCACCATCAATATTTAAGACTCTTTGATTAAAGGTTCTGTTGTTGGATTTGGAGTCCCTTAAACATTCCTTAGATGTTAAAAATAGCTGATATAATTACAGAGTGTTGAACAAAGCCGCTTGTAAAAGTTTTCATGACTTTTTGAAACTTGAGACGGTGCTACTATTTCGTTGTTTACCATTGCTTTCCATGGGACAGATTTACTGCTATAGGGCAATATAGAAGAGAGCACTTGGCAGATGCAGTGACGTTATAATCAATAAAGATCCACACAAGTTGAACCCAAAACTGTTCTCATATTCAACCCTTTGAACTTGTGTTCACCTTGAGTCCAGTAGACCCTTTCTCCCCCGTTGAGCCATCAGGACCCCTCGGACCCTTTGGAAAGAAAAAAACGCAATGATTGATGAATATCTCTGAAAGAGCAAGGACAGGCACACATGTGGTACTGCATGTAAAATCAATGTCTATATCTTGTCATCCATATTTATTACAATCTGGGAGGCGATGTTCATGGTTAAGGGACGATTGAAGAGACGTTATGGAAGATTGTGGCTCTTTTTGCAAAATACTTCACATCTCCAAATTAGATCCACAGTGTGCCCAGTCCACACTGTAGACTTTGTACCCATCTTCTTTCCACAGTCCCATAGTGGGACTGTGGCATTCAGCTGCTGCACACTGGGGATATTGTAGCACGGGCCTCTGAAAAGGTCATGTGTGAGTCCGAATCCTATAGCTGACTCATCCTTGCCTTTCAAATCCTACTGAGCTGTCCGCTGTCAGGGAACATTAAAGGAACAAGTGAATGACTGTGTCTTTTGAGGATTGTTCATGTAAATACTATATATATATATATATATATATATATATATATATATATATACAGT
>OMLF01013141.1:0-20556 GCA_900302615.1 Holocentrus rufus | reverse complement strand
CCAACAATAACCACAGTGACATGTCATGGGCCTGTGTATCCAACAACAACACTAATCAGTGCCATACAATTTGTGTTCAATTTTGAAAAGCATCATACGATTATCAAATGTGTCAAAAAGCTTCAAAATGTTGGATTTGCACCGCGGGGTATTAAGGTTGCCGCTACTTTGACGAACACTTTCGTCAAGAAAATCAATTGAGCAATCGGCCTGATTGTTTAGTGAAGCCAGTGGCATGGAGGGATTGCATGAGATCAATTTAATGCAGATTATCAAAACCATGTAGTTTTGGATCTGGTAATCTTTTTTTATGTATGGGAAAGTGCTTCAGAAATTTACCCAGAGATGTTCCAAAGCGGGAAACTGCCATCTCTGTGCCAGCTAGGGAAACAACATTAAACAGATAATCTTTCGTTTGTTTGTTTGTGTGTGTGTGTGTGTGTGTGTGTGTGTGTGTGTGTGTGTGTGTGTGTGTGTGTGTGTTTGGGTCATAGTGTGACTAAAGAGGCTGGACCTGGCAGAATTTCTTGCTCAGGACAAATATGGGCTTGATTAACATGCTTGAGTAAGTCATAGAAAGATGCCTCTGTGCTAGCTGAACCAAGGCTGTTGAAAAATTCATGCAACTTTCTGAGAGCCAAAAAAAAATTCCTTCACCTGAATTATTCTATCGAACTATTGAACTCACTCCATGCTAAATGTCATAAGGGAGTTTTTGCTTCAGTCAAGCCAAATATTTCCTTTAGCGGTAAGCCAATTTGAGACCTGTGCTAATGTAATTGAGTGATTTCATGTACCAG
Source organism: Holocentrus rufus (assembly GCA_900302615.1). Lineage (NCBI taxonomy): Eukaryota > Metazoa > Chordata > Actinopteri > Holocentriformes > Holocentridae > Holocentrus > Holocentrus rufus. The sequence goes on along the minus strand of OMLF01013141.1, from coordinate 19,756 downwards.
ACATGAGGGGATGACCGTTACAATGCTCAGTTTAGGTGAGGAAACGGCTTGCTTAATGAGTTTTAACTGGAGTTGTCAAATTCAGTCATTTAGGGAAAACAATAGTGGGCCAAGTGAGGACCCCTGTTCAACGCCTCAAACATCAGGAAATGATCAGGAAAAACTATTTAATGCAAACTCTGCTTGTGTTTTCTATCAAAGAGAGCACAAGCCAATGCTTCAGGAACTGTACAAATGAGTAAAAAATAATCTGGATTATGATACATAAGAGCAGTCCGTTTGAAAAGAAATCCTTGCCTTCTTCAAAAATTTCCTTTTTCTCCTGCGATGCTAAAGGGCTAGTTATAGGTCAGTTCAGGTGAGCGGCTGCAATGTCTCTTCCCCTGCAGCAGGGGGCCACAGTCTTGTCTTTGGTTCACCTGCACCTGGTGCGGGTGGCCTCCAGGGCTTTCTGGTGCCTCCGTTTGTTGAACCTCTTGACATAGTTGTTGCTTCGCAGGAGACCGTCCCCAGGCTTCAGTTTACCCCCGAGCAGGGTCAGGAGGTCGTTGGGAAGGTGGCGCCTCCGGTGGTAGATCTGACCCATTACAATGTATCTGCTCCCTTGGGAATAAACAAGGGGAACATGATGTGTGTCATTTTCAAGTCACGCGAAGCAAATCCATTGTTCACAAAAACATTTCTCGCGTGCTCGCGAAAACCTCAGCAGCTTTTATACTGATCTCAGGAAAACACAGTATTCACATCCCATGCGTGCAAATTTGTTGCAGTTTTTTTCTGATTGTTGGGTCATTAGGACTGCAGAGTTATGTTACTAATTAAATTCGGATGCGGATGATCTTCATGGCAAATTTTTCTTTTTTTCTTTCTTTAATTACGTACCCATGAAATAGAGAGCAACATCCTTGAGGGGTAGTTGGAAGTGAGGGCAGATTACACACATTCACCCCCAGCTACTATGATTTGATGTTTACACTGTTGATTATGGAGATGCTTTACCTGCACAGCAGCGCCTTGCTCAAGAGCACTTTGACAATGGCTGCTGAGGGAGGGGAGGTTCTTATTCTCTCTCCTCCCTCACGCTGATTTTCTCAGCCAGCCTAGTTTCCAAGCTCAATCGGGGAAACCTAAAGTCAAGGGAGATATTTTAGCTCACTCTGCTCCACTTACCAAGTTTGAGATCAGGGCAGGGTTTACTGCACTTGTAGGTGTCCAGGACCAGGAGGCGAACTTTAAAGAAGAAGCTGTCCGGAGTCACGTAGAGACGGCTCATCTTGTAGAAGCCGTCGCTGCTCACCATCAGTGTTATGAGTCGTATTCCTTTGCGCACCACGTCGATGTCATGGACGATCCCGTTGACGGCTGTGAAAATTTATACCATCATGCCCACGTCTTCAAAGACCCAACATAGAATTTATTTGATCGTTTAAAATCTGGGTAACGATGCTGAAGAGTTTGATTTGTGAATGATATACACATTTTTGGAACTTTGCTGTCCCATTTCATCATTACTCAAAACACAATGTTGCTCCGGTGTTTGCTTACGTCACAATTCACAAACCTTTATGGCCTCAAATTTACTTAAAGTCATAGCTACACTGTCAAAAACTTTTTTTTTTTTTTTTGCAAAAAATGCTTTCAATTAATAAATCACAGTGTAAACAAAGTCACTGATGGGTTGCCATGTTTCAAAAAGTAGTTATGGACTGGAAATACATGGATGTAAATTATTGGATGGCTGGACCAATATAAAACTAATCACCCAATAACATAAAAAATACTGAAATCACCAAATCCTCAAGAATTAAGTTGACTGGACAAGGCATGTTTTATGCCTTCATTTCATTGTGATTTACTTATTAATTCACAAGCATGGAGGAAGAATAGCAGGCTGGACAAATACACCCACATCATCACAGCACAACAGTCCATCTTTGTCTCTCACTGGATACATACCAAATTCACTGTAGCAGTAATACTCTCTCTCCTCCTTCTCCTTCCTGCACTCGCTCATGCAGAAGGCGTCATGTGTGAAGTCAGACTCTGAGGGGAAGACAAGCGGAGGACAGCAGAGGGGGATGAGAAGAAAAGAGAGAGTGACTGTCTACCAGTGCCAGCGTGGAGCCAGACTCTCATTCCAGTGTCATTAGAAAGGACAAGGTTGTCATTACGAAACCCAGGCGTCGCATTCCTCAGCCAGGGATTGGGGAAAAGCGGTATGTGATGGGATCAAATCCGTGTTACATCTTCCGTCTTAATTACAGTATCATAACTGATGTCACTTGTTAAGCGTTTCTATCATTATAACCTCTCGTTCCCCTCAGACTCCGCACAAAGGGACACATTCACAGCCAGATTTAAGGGAGGAAACAGTGCTAATTAGTGGCAGGAGACGTTAACCAACTACCAGAGGAATGGCAGACGTCTGTCGCTGTCATTGCAGCTCCCCCACATAGTGTCTGAACTGAATATATGTGCAAATACAGTATATATGTGACATCAATCATATGAGTGAAGTTTTACAAAAGATAAATACAACTTCAGGCAGTCTTAATGCATCATTGTTAAAGTCAACTTGTCTTTAAAATCAGTCTTTTGAGCAAGTTGTTTCACACCATGGGGGATAATTTTGGTAATTTTTTAGGAGTCAAATAAGCACCTCCTCAAAAATTAGGGTTATTAGTCACCTTAACTAATCTGCAAGCCTGACACTCATTTTCTATTTATATGTGACACAAACTTCACAAACAATTAATTTTATCTTAGAGTTTGACAAATGCACTTTTTTTGATTCAATAACTTATTAAGTCAAGCAAAATACTTTCTAAGCCTTCTTGAGTTTAAAAAGTTTGCAGTTGAAGACATTTAAGTGTGTGGACGCTCATTTCTCTTTAGAAGCCCTACTGTGTAACATACATTTTTTTCACAAAGCTAAATGAAAACCCCCAAAGTGCCTACTTAACCATGTCAGGGTCACATATGTGCATGTGGGATCCTGTTTATTTGGTGCATGTTCATTTCTGTTGTGTGTGACTATATAAAAAAAAATCTTCCCATACCTCTCTTCAGGACATCAAACTGGTAGAGCAGGCTGGAGGAGCGCCGGTTGAAGAGGACAGATGGGCGACTGTTGTTCCTATTTGCTCCACCAATCCCTGACTGATAGAGACTGGACTTCCCTGGGCGGTTCTCCTCTGGGTCCAGCCGTCGGTTGGGGGGATCCCTGCGTGGGGCCGGGGCTGGTTGATGTGTCTGGCTGGGAGGCTGGTGGTGGGGACCCCTGGGTCTAGAGTTGGGGTGGCCCTCTGGCTCACTCTGCTGTGGTGGACTGACGTTGGAGTGGGTGTCCGGGTTGATTTTCTGCGCGGTGCGGTTGGTCACAGCAGCCGTACCTCCTGCTTTGGGAAACAGACCGGCAGCCTCTCCTCTGGTTTTCTCGCTGTTGTGCTCTGTCAGACGGTCACTCTTGGAACCCTTCTTGCTCTTGTTGTGGGGATTTTGGTGGCGAGGGACGGGGACCAGGTCACTGTGTTTTGGCCAAACACCAGCAGGTAGAGGATGGAGGGAGTATTTAGTGTCCCCACCCCTGCTACTCTTCTCCAGAAGCTCGTTGATAGGTAAGGAGGGCTCCTTCGCCCCTAGCCTGCTCTGATTGTTGGGAGCTGGGTCTGAAAAGCTGCCCTGGCCCTTTTCTATCAAGCTGTACAGCTCTGTGGTTGAGACAGGCAAAACACGTACTTTGATTAGACACTTCATGTAATGTGATATAAAACGCAAGTTAAATGCATTATTAAAGCCCTGTTGATCTTATATGCACCACACTGTCATGGATTAAGCTTGTTCAGTTTAAGACTGGCAATTTTCAATGGATCTTTTATTCATCTAGGAAATCAAATGAGACATTAATTAAGTTAAAGCTAATTTCCTAGATCTACCGAAAATACCAGCACAAGTAAACTTTTGTAGAACAAGAGATATCTGTGGTTCCTCTAAATTTTATCTCCAGATGAGAAGTTGATGCTTTAATGCCTCATCATGCAATATGGCTATGATTTTGGAATATGTGCGCCAAAAAGTGAGACCTGATTAAGATCTAGAGTTAGAATATTATTTTTTAAACTTAACAAAGACTTGAGTTTAATGAAATCCTCAATCTATCAGAAATAAAACAAAGTCACCTATGACTCAGATTGTTAATTCAAACCTCTGTAAATTATTGCTTTGGCCTGTATTTTTCCAATGGCAATCAATTTTGTTTGAGCAAACAAAATAACTGCGGCTCTTAATCTATGAATTTATACTTCTTGCAGGATGGATTTTGAAGATTTTTTGAAGTTGTAACAAGTAAAAGAGGATTAGAGGGTTTTGAGAGAGATGTCATCAGTAAGATCCAAATTTACTGAATCCACAATATTTACCAAAACTCAAATAATAAACTACAACAGCAGGGAATCTAGTCGGGGACCTGGTATTGATAATACTATAAAGAACTTAAAGAAGATTCATAAAGAACTCAACAGTGAATGTGCACAGCAAGAAGTTAGTGTGAAATAAAACATTGCTTATAAATAAGTATAGGAAGATATATTTGAAACCATTTTTACAAACAAATAGAAAAAAGGTCACTGCAAATCCTCACTTTTCTGAATGCTAGCAAAATCCCAACAGAAATAAATGTTTACACTCACCGTTAATGACATGCTCCTCTGTCTTGGAAAGAGGAAACACAAGAAACAAGAGGAGCAAAATAATCCCTGTCATCCTGGATGGCTCTGTTGGGACACACGTTGAGGTCTGCGAGAGTGTCGGGATTCCTGAGAGTTTTATATGGGCTCTGTTTGGGAATGAGATGGGATGGGATGGAAAGGGAGGTGGGACGTCCCACATGCAGAAATAAACACTATGACATGACATCAGACGCTCTTTTCATTCATAAATGGATTCCAAAGAAGCCCTTTGTGGTTTAAGAGGGCAAATATGGCTCTATATAGATATTCTTTGCTGGGTACTTCATAGTATTTGAAGTATTTAAAATGGAAGCTAGATTTGCATACAATCTGGTGTCTGACATTTGTCCCCCAGGATCTTCATAATTTGCTGCACTGGTGGTATGAACTTATTCTCCAATCCTGGAAATTTATTACTAAATAAAGCAAAACTAACACTGGCTTGTGTTTAAGTTTAATACTAATACTAAAAACTGAACAAGCAACAATAAAGGGAAGAACAGACACAAACAACTTAAATGGAAAACACATACAACATCCTCTCATTTGCAGCAAATCATGCTGGTACAAAGAGGTCTTTTAGTCGCACATCTCAAGGGATGTCATCTCACATAAATAACTTCCATGCTGAATAATTGCTGCTGCTCTGGTATTCACCTTCTTATTCAGATATGAGGTGTTTCCTTCAGTACTCCTGCATGTCCTGATACAGTACTGCCCTCTTCAGGACTAAAGAAGCGCATGTTGCTGGGATGGTGCATTTTGGTATATCGTCGTCTAAACACAATTCATCTTGCGGATAGACACATAGGTACTCTCTTTCTGCTCTTATTTGCAGAAACGCTGTAGAAATAACAACGTTGGCAGCACTGTTTCTCATTGTGTTGTATTGGTGTAATTTATTTGAGTCCATTATCCTTCACACCGATGCTACTTAACCCTGATTTTCGAAACTCGGACCGCTACAGATCTTCGATGCCTTCATCACTACACCATCCCTGATTTTGTGCCTGGCATGTTCAGTAAAACAGGAAGTAAATACGACCCAGATGGGACTCGAACCCACAATCCCCAGCTCCGGAGGCTGATGCCTTATCCATTAGGCCACTGGGTCATCACGTTTCCCATTGTAGATAAGACCAATTATAAAAATCAAATGAAGCCACGAGGAGTGCTGTATATAACTGATGTTGCATGAAAAAGTTATTTTTAAAAGCGAGGAAAGTCGCATACATTTCACAGTAAAGCTCTAGATTTCAAACACGCATCGTTCGTGGAATGAGAAAACAGTTTATAGTCCTATCTCGCGATATTAAAAACCGTTGTCATTGACAACGGCTATGTGTTTACGGTGGGGTGTTTTTTCATAATCGCGGCCAATTGGGAGGCGCTTCTACTCCAACTGACCAATCGAAAGTGGTAAAAAAAAATCAGGGCGGTATATAGCTGACGTCACGGCTATTGTAAAAAAACAAGGAATCGGTAAGCGCGTAACACATGCTCTGTGGCTAAGTGTGTATTTTAATAGGCTGAATATTCTGTTAAATATGTAAGTCGGTATTTTTCTTTATTATATATGTAAATAATCTTCGTAAACTAGGTGTTGCAGGAGATTAAGGGGAGAAGGTTTAATAGACGGGCTGTCTGTTCGATGGGCCACATGGTGTTAGATAACCGGCTTGGCTTTTAGACAAATAGTTAGCTGCTAATCACAGCTTGCTAGCTAGCTTACAGATAGCAAATATTGAAATTAACTAAAACGTGATACAGGTCGACAGGACGCTCGTTTTACTCCTAAATAATTTTCTTTCCACAGTGGGTGTCGACTGTTTAACGTTTAAGTGAAATTCATCGTCTTCCTCAACGGACAGAGATGTCAGCTGCCAACGACAGCGGAGCTCGTCTCACCCAGTTCAAAAATAAGGGAAAAGATGCCAACGTAAGCTCCAGCGTTCAAAACGATCAATGCCAATGCAGCTATAACAATGGAAGCTCATTCCCGTTTGTCTACTGAACTTCTAATGGGCTCTATCGACTTTTACAGGAACTAAGGCGTAGGAGGGTGGAAGTCAACGTGGAGCTCCGGAAAGCAAAGAAGGACGAACAGATCCTGAAGAGGAGGAACGTCGCCAGCTTTGTGGACGAGCCAACATCTCCTCTACAAGACAAAGATCCAAATGCGCAGGTGATCACCAGTTGATAAGCCCTTGGTAACCTCTTTTGCCCTTGCCCAGCTTAAAGGTGGTGACACACTGCCTGATTTGGCTGGAGAGAGTAAACAGCGGGCACACACAAAACACAAAACGGGTTCTCAATATTTTCCTTGCTTAAAAACAATTGAATGATTGAATTTAGTTTGTTATAGATGCATTGGGGCAGCTCCCTTGCCAAGCCCTGTCATTCAAAGTGAAACTACAATGCGCGGGAATTCTGACAGCTGGTATGAGAGTGCCACCCAGCTCTGTTTGGACTCTCCCTTCTGAATCCATAGACTTTAGATTAATTACCAGCGCCTTGGCCAACATTCATTCAATTGTGAGCAAATGTAATCATCTGCATAAAGATAACAGTGTTACGCTTCATTTTGAATATCATAGCCTCCGCTAATTCAGAAAATGGTGTTTTTCGTGTTCATGTCTTGTTGCCAGTGTTATTGTCCACTTTGCTCTTTTAGTGTGGTGCAGGAATCATGCTGATATACAGATCATTCTGGTTCCCTCTGGACAGCATAGGGAGGAACCAAAAACATACAACCTAGCATCAGTGGCTCTTCATTTTTCAGTTTCTGTTAGGCTGTGGCGCTGGCATGGAAGGTTGTGACATTAAAATGGCAGTTGTATATAATGACATAAAATTCTTGTTTGTTCAAATGTACATTGAGTACATAGGACTAAAGAGTGAGCACCAGACAGTTGTGACAAGTATTTGACACCGTCTGACTTGTTCTGATATATTATACCCCACATTTGGTGCTCCAAACAGGTTAAAGCAAGTATTGAGAATTATTTGCATCTGCTGTTTGACCTCAGTGTGGTAGGCAACTAACTAATCCTCCCTTCTTTCTGTTCCTGTAGCCTCAAGAGCACTGGTCTGTGGAGGAGATTGTAGAAGGCATAAATAGCCAGAGTCTGGATCAACAGCTGCAAGCCACGCAGGCAGCCAGGTAAGGCCATTAAAGAGCTCTTTGACTTAAGAGCTTCATCATGGAAAGGGATAATGTGGCAACTAAATGTACTTGTTCCATCCCATCTTGTTAGTGTAACGTTTCATGCATACACATAGTTTGGTTCAAATATGTCCTCTTGAAAACTTGCTTCCTTTATTCAAAACGTATCCATTCTATTCGCCCTATTCACCTCTGCCCCATGTTTGGGTTTTTGTTTTTTGTTTTGGGCTTCTCTCACATAGGAAGTATTTTAAAAACATGGCGCCGAGGCACATAAGGCGAATTCCCACCACTGTCTCACATGATATCTTGTGCAATGTCCTGCTGCTATTTATAGCATTACAGTAGTGACATTTTTAACTGATGCTAGAAATTTCCTTCCTCTCTATATAAAACAATTTCCCTTTACTGACTCCCTATCTGTGTGTTTTATTTCCACCGTGCAGAAAGCTCCTCTCCAGAGAGAAACACCCACCCATCGACAACATCATCGCCGCTGGCCTCATCCCCAAGCTTGTCAGGTTTCTGGTCTTGTCCGAATGCCCCCCTATCCAGTTCGAGGCAGCCTGGGCCCTGACCAACATTGCCTCAGGCACCTCAGACCAGACCACCGCGGTGGTGGAAGGGGGGGCCATCCCTGCCTTCATCAGCCTGGTGAACTCACCGCACCCCCACATCAGCGAGCAGGCCATCTGGGCTCTGGGCAACATTGCAGGTAGTGGCAGTGTGGCAGTGCTTCCACCCCTTTCTATTTGAGATGCTTCTTTCGCTCCCTTTGCTTCATTATTGCCTGTGTTGTTGTGTTTTTCAGCTCATATGCCTCGGATCATTGTGGTTTGAGGATATGTCATAGATTGTGGTATGCAATGATGCCTCCTTCGTTTTGCATCATGATATTGGTGGGTTTCCACAGAATGTAACCTTAAAAGCCACCGGGTTAATACACAAGGGTGTTTCACAACCTGTAGATGTGGTGTTGTTGAATGATACACGGGAGAGGTCGTCCAAAGGTGATTCTTGCAAGATAAGGAAGTCAAGGCTTTTGTTAGCCATTGAAGCTATAAACATAGTGTGAGTGTTTTGAAAAAGCACCAGTGTATCATGAATAATATCTGCCGATTGGAAAAGCAGTGTTTGTATGAAGGGGTGCGTGTGAAGTGCAGAAAGTTAGCTCAAAGTACGATGAAGTGTTCAGCTAAATGTTGAATTTTCCATGGTAATTATTAAGGCTGCTCGACTGTGGCAAAAACCATAATCATGATTATTTTGGTCAATATTGAGATAACAATTAATACGATTACGATTACTCGTTGACATTAGGAACATCTTGCTTTTGTTGAACTAAAAAAAAAAGTCTAACAGTGGATTTGCTTGGACTTTAAACATAATTGAACTGAAAAACAAATAAATAAAAGTAAGTAATATTTAATTATACAGATTTAAATAAATAATATAAAAATAGCAAAAATTACACACACACACTCTTACTCAATCAGTCTCTATCTCTCTCCCTCACATGCATACGCACACACTCACACTCACACACACACACACCACAGCATGAGGGTGTGTTTGGGCTTTTAGGGAGAGGCTGTGAAGGAATGAGGTGTGCTGGATTTACAACACAAAACAAAAAGAGAGCCTAATTGCAAATGCGAAAGAGAATCTGGCACAAAAATCTTTGTTTTTTGTTTTTTTCGTGATTGTGGGAAGCTAAAATCCTCATCAAAAATAAAATTGAGTTAATCACCCAGCCTCAGTCTGCTTTCTGGGGCTCATTCATCACACTTTTGAGACTTTCCATGACAGTATTAAACTTTTTTTACGGTCCTTTTCCTATTTTGAGGAAGTGCTGCTTTTATGGCGTTGACTCAAGATGAATCTTTTTCCTAACTCAGGTGACGGATCCAACTACAGAGACGAAGTGATCAAACACGGTGGCCTCCATCCACTCCTGGCCCTGCTGGCAGCCCCTGACCTGTCTGTGTTTCCCGTGAGTGTCCATGTACAGTATATGTAACATCACTGCACTGCTGGCATTCAGAGACTCGATCTGTTGAGTGGCACTCTGAGCCCTGGGTGTGGTCTGAAGCCAGTTTTGTAGCCATTTGTTTTTATGGTGAAGCAAAAGAAAGGCCAAAGTACAAAATAACAAAGCATATTGGAAATGGCCAAATAAATACGCAGTAAAGCTCTCTCCAGACAGCACTGGTATTAACAGGGGAGGTCAGTAATTTGGTTTTCGTCTGTGTAATTCAGTCAGTAGTAGAATAATTTACTGGGGGACGGTGATAATCCACGTCGCACAGCAGCTCCCACAATACAGTCAAACTGTCGAGGGGCTCCATATCTTTTTAAAGCCCTGCCGCTCATTAATTGTGTCCAGATGTGATTAAAATTACTATTGCTATTACCCTCATTAATATGACTCATAATAATTAAAAGATAATTCAAAATCCAGGGTGTAATTTCAGTTGGAAGTTTTTACTGGACTTTCCGGAGACAAGTTTTATGTGTGGGAATAAGATTCCTGGAGTCTGGCGGTGATGGTTTTCCTGTCACCAGACCTCTGCTGGTAATTCAGTGCTGCTCAGAGAGGGCAGATGTTTGCCAGTCAGCTAGAAACTTGTCAGTGGCAAGGCGTGTGCCCCTGACAATTACCATGCTGTCAAACATGACAGATATGACACCTGACCCTTTCTCACCATTACCAGTCTGGCTACATGCGCAATGTCACCTGGACGCTGTCTAACCTGTGTCGGAACAAGAACCCGGCTCCTCCTCTAGAGGCGGTGCAGCAGCTGCTCCCGGCCCTGGCGCGCCTCCTGCACCACGATGACAGGGAGGTGCTGGCCGACACCTGCTGGGCCGTGTCCTACCTGACCGACGGCCCCAACGAGAGGATAGAGGTGGTGGTGCAGGCCGGCCTGGTGCCGCTCCTGGTGCAGCTGCTAGCCTGCGGAGAACTCTCCATTGTGGTATGTGGTGCCTGTTTTGGTTTGTTAAGAATGTTATGTGTGGCATTTAAAGGTGCCAAAAGTAAGATTTGCAGTTGTATTTTAGAACTCTGATACAATTTTTCCTACCTTTTTATTTGGGCGTTAGGATTCCATTCATTCCAGTACAATATGAAAATTAACTTTCGGAGACTACAGACTTTCTCCGCACCAGTTTTCTGTCACTGTAATACAGATGTCCTCATTAGTTTCCTAAAAGAAGCAGCAATGTTGCGTTTTGCTGACTTGAAATTAAATGGAGTGATTTGAACGGGTCTCAAAGCCTTCCTGATGGTGCATTCTGACAACAGCAGGCTGTGGTCCTTTTGAACTGACTAACAGCATCAAATTCACCACTTTTGAAAATTTGAAAATCGAGAGATTTTGATTATATGCCTGTCATATTTTTAGTACTGTCATATGATTTGCAAAATGGGTTGTTGCAATGTAAAATGTGGGTAAATTGTACCTAAATGCTTCAAGCATTGTGTGTGTGCGCGTGTGCGCGTGTGTGTATTTGTGTGCCATCTTTGCCAGTGCTTCAGCTAGGCACGAGCAGCATGCACTGTTTGGTGAGCTCGGCATAAATGGTGTGGAAAGCTACACCTACCCATCTCATGCTAGGTAGACTGGCAAGAATGAAGGAGTAGTCCCACTTTCAAAACATTCCAGCCCGTGTTGCAGATTGGAACAAAAATGCACCCACTTGTATTTTCAAGTGCTTTGGAGGTGGTGCTACAAACAAACAATCAGCGTCACAGCATGTCTTCTGATGGAGCTTCAACAGCCTCGTTCTCAAACCAAGAGCAGTATTATTGAAATATCTTAGCCTGACAGTGATATATTACCTCCTCACTGGCTGTTTATGTTGGATCTTTGCTCTAATTGGCGAGCTTACTCATCTCTGTTATGAAAATATGACTTGAATTATTTCAGTTATGTCAATTATATGCCACTGTGGGCTGTTTCACAGACCTTCCAATGCTGCTGCAATTCTTAGGTTGTTAGAGAGATTGATGAGAGTCATAGATTACTTAATTCCCCTTTTTAAATAATTGCTGATGCTGTCAGGTTTAATTGTGCATTTGGTTGAAATACCCTCCGTCCTGGGATGAAAACTCATCTCTTCAAAAATTCTCTCCCACTGAGCCGTATCCCTCCACCTACATGTTCCACCTTTTAATCTCTCCAGTATGCCCCTATAAGGCATGAGGCCCTGCTACTTCTCTCCTTAGCTTTTTTTTTTTTTTTTAATTCTCTTCTCATCATTTCTCTCTTAAATTATATTTTATAGCTACAGTGTACTGGTTGCTTATAGTGTTGTACGGTTTTTTAGTTGCTCCAGATGGCACCATCAGCTAGAAGCCTAAAAAATACAGATGTAAACATTACTCATACACAGGCATTGTAACATCTAACATTAGAATTTCATGTATTTATGTGCCAAAACTCTTTCCCCCTGCATGATGTTATTGTTCTGAATCTCCAACACCTCTCATCAGTAACTGACTCGCTCTCCTCTCCCTCCCAGAGTCCGGCCCTGCGGTCGCTGGGCAACGTCGTGACAGGGACAGACGAGCAGACCCAGAGCGTGCTCAACGCGGGTGCCCTGGCCATCTTCCCTGGCCTTCTGCGCCACCACAAATCCAGCATCCAGAAAGAGGCGGCCTGGACAGTGTCCAACATCACCGCCGGCAAGGACACCCAGATCCAGGAGGTTATCAATGCAGGCCTGGTGCCCATCCTGGTGGAGCTCCTCCAACAGGTCAGAGAGAGACAGAAAATGTATCTGACTTTTAGCCCAGTCCTAACAAGACTCCTCTGTCACATTAGAAGCGGGCCTTCTTTGATGAAGCCGGCAACTCTTAAGCTGAGTTTACATGGTGCAACTTCCATGCAATTAGTTGCAAGTTGCATAACTGTTGCCTTGTCAACAAACCCATATGGAACATTCCAAATGATGATGCAACAAAATTTATAGTTTTCATTGGATGGCTCGCCTGGAACTCCAAGCTGCATGGAACTGAAGTTGCATGAATGTTGTACCATGTAAAGCCAGCCTTAGTCTGCAATAAATAGACTGACTTTTGTTGTTTTTTTGTTTGGAGCTTATTGAAAAGAGCAGTCTCCGGTTATACTGGTTCATCCTGTTCTGCGGCGTTCAACCTCAATTTTGTTTACCTCCTTTAATTATTGTTTAGAGTCTTAAAGGGCTTTACAGGCTAAAATAACATCTCCAAAAGCCAAAAGGGTTACAAGGCCTGTGTGTCAAGCCCTGATACATGGACTTGACAGAAACTGGTTCCTTTTTGAACTCATGGGGTTTGCAAACTAGTCATAAAACTCAAGTTTTATGTGTAATACCACTCTATAAATGATTAATATACTCACACATACCTCCTCCTCTGTCTGTAGTCGATGAGGCTTAGTTTCTCCAATTAAAAAATAAGAAACAAATTAAAGATCAGTCTGTGATTTTCGCATCCCACAGTACTGTTGTTGCCCCCTTCTGATTTCTTAAGCACCAAGGTACTTATAATTATGATGATTCATAAATGTTAATTAATTCTGCTTAGTTCATTCATTCCTATTCATCTTCCGTGCTCATTGTGAGTTTCCCTTGCTGAGTGCGTTGGGGATAAATTCCAAAAAATGTGTTGTGTGTTCAGGGGGATTATAAGACCCAGAGGGAGGCGGTGTGGGCTATCACCAACTACACCAGCAGTGGCACACTGGAGCAAGTCATCTACCTGGTCCAGTGCAATGTGGTGGAGCCTCTGTTAAACCTGCTGACAGTCAAAGACAGCAAGATCCTCCTGGTCATCCTGGACGCCATCTCCAATATTTTCATGGTGAGTCAAAAGAATCATTTAGGACTTAAGTTTGGACAAGTAAAGGAATGTTAACTGAAATTCTGCATCTTCTTGGGGCTAATAGTAGACCATGGCTGAGAAATCACTGTAAAAATTGACACTTGAAATTGATTAAATTTAACAGGGAATGGCCTTGACTTGTACCCGTGTAATCTCCTCTGCCAGCAGACATCTGTATTTAAGTCCCAGGAGAAAATGGAGATTTGTGTTCTGGGTTTCTGAGATTAGGCAGCATGATGATTTGCAGATTTTAATCTGGGTCACATCATACACTGCATGATACAGATGGGTTCTTGACGGTTGTCACATGGATCTTGCAGTTAAATTGATTTGTCACATGTTCATATTGCGTGTGTATTATTAGCCTGTGCTCAAAGAGTTCATTTATTTATTTTTAACCTTTCAACAGACTGCAGAAAAACTTAAGCAGACTGAGAAGTTGTGCCTGATGATTGAGGAGTGTGGTGGTCTGGACAAGATCGAAGCGCTGCAGTCCCACGAGAACGAAGCCGTCTACAAGGCCTCTCGAAACATCATAGAGAAATACTTCTCTGAAGAGGTGAGTGCTGCTGATAATGTCCAGGGATTCCTTCTGCCAGGGGAGTTTCATCGTTCTTGACAACATTTGAGTGTAATTGAGGTTTTGTTGTTTTCCTGCTTTTGCCATTTATGGCCTGATCATATCACTAACCAATAGCTTATAATAGACCAATAAAAAGTGTCATAAAAATTCATGTTTTTGCATACTTGATCTGCCTTTGACGTTACTCTTTGGAAAGGTTGATCAGACAGCTTAGTTGCAAAGCACAAAGGATTCTTTTTCAGACACGGGTCTCCACTGACAAATCGTCCTGGTCTGCAGAATTTAGCTTAATCCACGTCACTGAAACCATCCCCAAAATGTACTAAGACTTTGTTAATCCGCTAATACTTCTCTCCTCCTGTCCCGCTCGCTTGTCTTTCAGAATGAAGAGGATGACTCTCTGACTCCTGAGTCCACTACAGACAGTTTTGCCTTCCAGATCCATGACAACCAAAGCACTTTCAACTTTTAACAAGTCCAATTTGCTCCTCTCCTTTTTTTAATTTTGTTTTTTATTTTATTTCTTACCTTGTCTATATTTTGTATTTGTTCATCTGTCCTTTATTTCAAATCTGTACATAACAGTACAAAGAAAGAATATCCACATTTTTAATGCAAGATTTGTAAATAAATTTTATGATGAAATGATGTCATGATGGGTGTTTTTCCTATGAGTAGAATGTGAAGATATAGGAAAAATACATTTTTATTGGTGAAAACAAGACATGAGAGAGAAAGTTTAAGTGGGATTTGATCTCAGGCCAACAAGCACATTAGTGGTTCTTAACAATATTGTTTCAGTTGTATATTTTATGGGGCCTTGAGGCATTTACAGTGCATATTGGGAGAGGTTAGTGTATCCTTGTCACCACCAGGAGACACTGTGACTCTATTATATTTGATCCTTAACGACCTGCCAGTTACAGTGAACCCTCTCCTGCCCTTAGTTTAGTTGTAAAATGCTTAATGAATGAAAGTCTTTTCACTGCATGTGATAATGTGATATACAGAGGGATATGGCTGTAATTGGGTGGGTGTTGGGTGAGTGTCAGAGCAAAATCTGGCCAGAGACACAAGATGTCATTTTGGTTTAAATTTACCTTAAAATAATGCCATTTTTTTACCTGATTGTCAGTGGTGTGATTTATGACTGATAGTAGCTGTGTGCCTTATATTTCAAATCACGTATGGAGATATGTATAGTATCCTCGCACTATTTACTGTAGGATTGTGTATTTCTTTTCTGCAGGAGATGACCAGTCTTAAATAGATTCTGTTATTTAACTCACGCTTTACGTATTCAGCCATTCATGATTTAATAGGAAGCCTGTGTGAACAGGCGGTGCGGGGTTTCTGAATAGAAATTGCCACCACCCAGCCATAACTGTATTCACATGAATTTTGCATCTCACTCGTGTGTAAGCGAGCTGCGTCAAGCCAACCGGGGAGCCATGTTAATTCCGGAAGTAAGAGGGTTTTGCCTTCAAAATTAAATACAGAAGTCAGCCGTGATGGCCTAAAAAATGTTTTCGTTAGGTTGGCGCGACAGTACATGAGGGTCAAAATGCATCGATTTAGTTTGACACAGACACACCTGACACCAGCTTTACCAGGCAGAGCAAACTATTTTGTAGGCATGATTCCAATTTGAAATATTTGTTCTTTTTGTGACTGTGTATTTGTGGTAGCCCCTGGAAATATGGCATCTTACAAAGGCATATATGGGGACTCATATATTAATCGAAAACAACACTATTTATGTTTACTGTAGATTGTTCAGTAAATATATGTTTGTATTTTCACTGTGCTAAGTTGTCGTTGGAATACATTCGTTGGCGAGGGTTTTATTTTGAAAGGAGAGTCCGGAAGTACACAGTACATATTCTTTCTAACTTAATAAAGCCTGCAGCACAGTCGTCTTCGTCATTACGACCAACTTCAGTGCAAGCAGCGCGGCTCCTTACACAGGCGTCTGTCCGGATGGAGGGCGAACCGTTCAATTGATTTGGTGTTTGAAACACTCGGACTAACCGTACCTGTGCTTCACAGGATGAAGACATTCGTGGGTTTAGCTACTTTCATTTTTTTCGGAATATGAGCTCAAGAACGGAGTGTTATGCCAGCGATATGACTGTGACACCATTCTTTTGCATTCACAGTCAGTATGATTTGCAATGGTGATACTACAAGCTAAGCCATAGCTAGCGAAGGGTTGTTTTGGGGGATTTAATTTTTAGAAAGCCATACGTCGACACATGCATTAGACACTTTTTTAAAATAAAAATTTCATCAAGCTGGAACACAAAGGGGAATGTCTAACCAAGGCGTCAGGAGAAATGGCCCAGTAAAGCTGCGGTTGACAGGTAAGCGAATTTAAACCCCCTCGCTGCCTCCCCAACGGCTCAGAAACGTTAGCAAGTAGCCTGCTAGTCAGCCAAGCATGCTAGCTAACGTCTCTTGATGTTACAAATGCACACTGGCGAGTGTATGTCGTGTTTTAGTGAAATTTTCAATGACCCGAAGTTTTTGACTTTTAACGTTCTTTGCTGTTTGGAGTTTGACCTAAAGCAACTCCTGTTAGCTAGTACACCCAGCTGCTAAACACCCAGGAATATTGAGTCAGCCAACGAGCCACTTGCTTGTTAGCAAATATTAGCTGTAACAACAGCAATGTTTATGTTGTATTAGCTAACTAACGTTGTTCCATCGTCACTGATGCGTATTTCCCAAAACCTTTCTATTTTACATGGAGCACATAATCGTAATATAGCCAAATCTGTGCTACTGGACTCCGATGAAGTCTTTTTGGTGTAGCCAGCTGTTACTCCAGCACTTTAATATGTGTACTTAAATTATGCCAATAAGGGATAATTGTTCTTACTTGTAATCACTATTCTCAGCATATCCTTTGATTCCTTTGTAATTTGTCCAATCTATAATCTTAAAGTCTATCTTAAGGTTCAAAATAACGTTTCAGTGGTTGTGGAATCAGCCATAGTTTGTGCCAAAACACTACTAACATCATCAAGCAAAATTCTGTGACAAACTCTGGTGCCAGTCACACAGTGCTTAGTGTAACCTATTTAGATAGCCCCTTTCAATAAGAGGGTGAGAATGTAACAAGAACAATCTCGGTAGAAAATGCTGCATGTGAGATGTTATGCTACCTGTTTACTAAAGTATATCCATCCCTCTTCCTTGAGGGATTTGTACTTTGCAACCACCCAAACATTTCCTGGTTTACATTAAAGAGCTGTGTTTTGACTGGGAGGGAGATTGCAGCTGTAGCATTTTATGTTTCCCTTGCATCATCAGGTCAAAAGCAGATTCCCAACCTCTCATCTCTATATTCTGCTAGCAGCCAAATGAAATATTTAATCTGGTAATATGCTCGCTGGAATATGACTGAATTAAAGACACAGAGAGCTTTTGCTTCTGTCTCTCTGATGAGATGTGTGTATACTTATGATTGGTGGTAGACTCACTACCATTATTGTTATTTTTTTTATTATTATTATTATTATTATTTTTAGATTTACAGCAGTACAGGACAACTTGCTATTCCCAAAGCATAGCATAACCAAGAATTAAAGGTCTAAATTATATGATTTTTGATACAATGATTTCAGCGCCGCTACAGCATTTTGAAGAGAATGCCTCCTCCCTTGAACATAATGTGCTGCAGGTGGACAGCAGGTTCCATTTCCTAGAAGAAAATTTTGTTGCAAAAAAAAAGGAAAAAAAAAGAAAATGTATTTGAGTGGTGCTGCAGAAAGAAGTGAACTTGCATAGCTCAGGTCCTACCCTGCACTCCTGCTCGCCTGCTCTGGGTCGTTTTTTCCTCCATATGGGGAATGGTTTTAAATGGGCTGCAGTGGTCTTCAGATGGAATCTCAGGAATGTGAAACCTCAGAGAGGAAATGTGAGTCTTTTCTGATCATAGACACATCCTCTGTTTCTCCTTCACCAGAATGCCAATAAAACTAATTTGCATTAGCGAGTGAGACAGCATGATGATGGAAGGGAGGTAGAGAGATTGGGGTTCATGACCAAAATCACACTGCTGCTCAAGCACTGACTGAGAATCACTGATACTCCTTCTACTTATAGACTCATGTGAATTACCAGCATATGTCTAGCTGTGCCCGCACCTCATTTATGTGTCTGAGTCTGTGTGCATTTAGGCCTTTTTAGGCCTAACATTGCCTACTGGCAGCTGTCCAATTTTATGCTGTCTGCTCTGTAGTCTCTCCCATAGTCTGCATGCTTGTTTCTATGACGGAGGGAAGGGAAATTGTTTCAACCAGAAGCTTGGAACTGAAGAAGCAAAGGTGTTTGGAAACCTTTTTTAAACTACATGAGCTTCTTGGAACTTGTTGGAATTCATTCTGTTTTTTTCTTTTGCTAAGTGTTAGGCCATTAGTCCAAACACTCCCAACAGTTTGAAGCATCTTACTGCACATTATGAGAAGGAATTGGTGTCTTGCTGATTTCAGTTGCCCGGTTCCAAAATCAAATCCCAGCAGGGACTGAATGCTGGTAAAATATATCTTTGGATAAATCAGTAAGCGTCACCAATCTCGTTTGCCAGTGACTTCATGATACGACAGCCTTAAAATGCCTTTTTTCCCCCTCAAACTTTGTCCCTGCTGGCCCCCGAATACTCTCTGAGCACAAACTAGCAAAATCACAGGAATACTAACTTTATCTTTGTCTGCTTCATATTTTAAAATGGTCTCTAATTTTGAATTCTGTTGAATTGCACAGTTAAAACATTTACTCATTACTTATGCAGAGGATCAAATATGAATCACACTGTTGATCATTTGTATAAGTAAGTGAGCAAGTTATGTGATTCTATACAGACAACATCATGATATAAGACCAGATCGTGGTGAATAAGGAAGGGAAAATAATTCTTTGCTGGTATAATTTTTCATACCATGTATTTATGTTTTTTTTTTTTTTTTTAGCTTACCAGCTGTTAGCTGATAAGCCAGAAAGTTACCTTTGGACTCTGTCAGTCACAGTTTTACTAGGTAGCCTTGCGCCTTTCCTCTAGCTTTCCGTAATGTCCTCATATGGCCACAGGTCTTTGCAGAACAGCTGCCTAGGGTAATTGCTGCTTCTGCTGTCATCAAGACCACTACTATCTCTTGCCAGCTCAGGCTGCAGGTCTGTCAGCAACTCAGGGAGAGTTTCTCAGGATATTTGTTTGCATGTTTGCTGTTTTAGCCAGCCTTTACTCTCAGGGCTCTCAGCTTACCTCCAATTTACTTACCGTTCCTTTCAGATGCAATTTTGAGTATGGCTGACATTAACCAAGGCTCAGCCCTGGCTAGTGGTTGTTCTGGCTGCGTTCCTCACAGACATCTGAAATTAGAGCACTTTTGTTCTTGATGTTCTCCTCC
>OMLF01013140.1:0-11637 GCA_900302615.1 Holocentrus rufus | reverse complement strand
TATATCGTATAGTATAGTAGTATAGTATAGTAATATTTATTATTTATTTATTTGCATTCTTTTTCTAAATAATAATAATAATAATAATGATAATAGGGTTAGGATTGTCATAACCACTAACTTAATATCTATTTTATTATTATTGTTTACCAGTTTGTTAATTTATAATTTAA
This sequence comes from Holocentrus rufus, assembly GCA_900302615.1. Taxonomy (NCBI): domain Eukaryota; kingdom Metazoa; phylum Chordata; class Actinopteri; order Holocentriformes; family Holocentridae; genus Holocentrus; species Holocentrus rufus. Next base: position 11,464 of record OMLF01013140.1, on the reverse strand, counting down.
AATACCATTCTGCATAATCTAAGTAATAATAGTAATATTAAATACAAATGACTGTGCTAATTGTGCTACTATTCTAAATGATAAGTGTATAAGTTGGTAATAAAAGTAAAAGGAAGCATTATTATAAATAATAATAAGAAGAACAAGAACAAGAACAAGAACAGCAAGAATAATGACAACAATAATAATAGGGTAAGGATTGTTACTGGTTACCAACTTATTGATTTATAATTTAGAATACCATTCTGAGTAATAATAATGATAAATAAATATAAATATATTCTTCTCATGATGATGATGATGATGATGATAATAATCATCTTCATCATCAGCATAATAATCATCATAATGAGAAGAATATATTTATTTGCTTATTCATTTATAAATCATGCTATTATTCTAAATGATAATAATAGTATGCGGGTTGGTAATAAAGAAAGTAATCATTTATTTTTAATTTGATTATGATAATTTAATTACATTATGATTCTAAAAATGTTTAATTGTTGTATAGATGTTACAATAATAGTGCTAATAATAATAATAATAATAACATGCAATCCTGTCTTAGTGAGAGGGTTCTGCTGCACCCTCCAACAGAGGCCCAGCAGTGGGAGGGTGACGCCCAGGGTGATGCCCCCAAACAGAGGTGGAGGAGGTGGGAGACTGAGAAAGATGGGCCCTGGGGGGAGGCTGGAGACCAGAGGGGGGCACGGGTCCAGGAGCAGACCTGGTACTGCCCAGGAGGGAGGAGGGCCAACAGGGTTACGGGAACAGAGAGGTGTGTGGGAAACACCAGGTGAGTGAACACCTGCTGTCACACTTGTTGGACTATCGATGTTCTCCTTCCTTCCATTACACACAATGTTGTCAGTTTTGGATGAAACTTGGATGGATTTTGACAGTTGGGCCTGGCGTTTTTATCTGTTTACAAATCCACTTAAATCAGAGCTTTATCATCACTACGTAAACAGATAACCACTACGGGGTTTTGAAGGCGTTTGCTGATATTTTCTGCTGATTCTAGTATTTGTATGTTGAGCTGTAATCAGAGTGGCAAATTAACACCAGTCAAATGCTGATGAATCTTGGCAGTGACTGGAAAGTTTGACTCCACTTTGGCAAATAATCAACCTTTGTTTAGAGTTTCTTCTGGTTTAGGTTTAAACAACATAGGTTTCTGTAGGTATTTTTGGACAGTGAAAGTTCATCATTTCCATGCTATAACTAAATAAATAAATAATGTAAAAAAATAAATTAAATTAAATTAAATTGAAGTATTCAGTGTTTCTCCACTAACCCTTTTAGTCAAAAAGCCTCTAAAACTGCATGGGACCTGATACAAAATTGGCTTTCGATATCAGTCTATCTGGTACTAATGTGTACTCATAGTTGCCATAATGGGGACCAAAGTGTTTGTTTACCCAATTGGTACCCACTTAAAAGGCCTTTTTGATCAGTACTTCTTCCAAAAGACAATAATGAAGCTACACACCCACACACACACAAACACATAGAAACACACACAAACAGTTTCCATCTGCCTGCAAATCTCCATAACCAAATCCAAACAATACGCATGAATTTTCTCCTCTGGCTTAAGGCACAAACAGCTGTGGCTATTTGCGGTGACTCAAACAAATAATCCAATTTCATTGCCAATTTACATGAAAGTTACTTCATATTCTCTCTGTGTATTATTTGCTTTCAGGGTAGTGTATGTTTTTGCTGCAGTTTGGGTAATTGCCTTCTGGGGATCCTCTAGTGATAACAGACCCAGTTATTCAGATGCAGTCATGCTCAATCAATCACATGGACCATGCTAATTTCAAGATGTTGTATTTGGGGATGCTGGCAAGCGCTGAATGACATCTGTAGTGGTGGTTTCAGCAGAATTCAAAGCTGTCTCCCCCACTATGACCGACTTTTTGAAACACATGTTCCTCCCAGAAACACCCAGAACTCCCCGTGATGACGTGAGGCGGGCTAATCACAGACAGGAGGCCGCTGGAAAGGTCTCAAAACTGCACCTTTATCTGCCTTCATTGCTCCGTGAGGAAGAGGAGCAGGATTCAGAAACAGAGGGGACGAGGTATGATTTCATGTGTTGGTGTTAAGGGTGTGAATTATAGGAATCCTGGCCATCTGTATAGAGTTGTTTCTCAGATAATATCTTTTCACGTCACATCTGTGCTGCTTTTCCCCGCCTCCGTCCAGAAATCGTAACAGAGCTCTGAAAACTGGTCTCCTAAGCGATGTCAAATGGAGGGTGGGGAGACAAAAAGCATTTTTTCCCAAGCATGTAGAGAGCCAACAGCACATGTAAAGGCATGCCCTCTGGGTCTAAGCAGGATCTGTTATATCCCAGGAATAATTGCGTGCAACCAAACAGCCAATGAGAATCAAGTTACAGGATGTTCTGTGAAGAAAAAAGAATCTCTGTGAAACGTCAATGCACTGGTTTACAGTGCAGAGAAGTCCGGTCCTGCTGCTGTCATACAGTGGATGTACTGATGGGTAAACCTAAGTAAACTCCTCAGTTCACCCGACTTTCAACTTGTGCAGTCGAGTTCACCACTTTTGTAGACTCACATCAGTCACTGGGACATGAATTCATATACTACATCACAGTGGTAGGAGCAGTTTCATACTAATACTCCAAGGTTTTGGGCAATATCCTCTTCTGCTGACTTATCCAGTCTGAGACAACATGTTCACGAGTATTTTCACCGCTGTACATCCACTGGTTCGGTTCCTATGAGTAGCATTTCGGGCTTAAAGGCTTGAAGTCTACAGGAGTCATTAGCCTAGCTTTGTCAAAGTGAAAAAATGAACCTTACAGCAACTCTGAATAATTTACGCAGTGTATTGTGTATTTGAAATACATGTTTTTGAATTAAAAAACAAAAAACAAAATAACAGTTGTTTTAGGAGAAGTTGGATGGAAGGAAACATAGATAGTAGGAACTGTAAACGTTGGATATGTGTTCAGCAGTTATAGTTCCAACCATCTAACTGACTCTGGAAAAAAAAATCCAAGACGTATTCAAATATACATGATGCACTGTATAAACAAGACAGCTTCACAGCTGCTGTAAGGTTTATTTTTTCACTTTGACAGAGCTAGGCTAATGACCCCTGTAGGCTTCAAGTCTTTATGCTAAGCTAACATGAAATGCTACCCATTGGAACTGAACCAGTGGACGTACAGAGGTGAAAATGGTACTGAACATCTTGTCTCAATCTGGGTAAGTTGGAAAAATGGATACTGCCCAAAACATTGGAGTACTCCTTTAAATTACATGATGACTGGGTGCTTTAAAGGTGCTTCGTGTATCATTTAAACATCAGCAAAACTTTAACACACTACTTTTGAGACATTATTACAATATGTGTAAACAAACAAGACTATCACTAAGACCACTGACAGCCTGTAGCCTCTACACTGCTTTTTACACGTGGGATATGCCTCAGTGGGATATGATTGAGAACTACTGCTTTACAGTACAGCACGGAAAAAATGGAGCTAACTGTTTTCATGTCATATCAGATTTACCACACATGCGATTTGCTGAAAATGATTGGGAATGTTCTGCCACATGATGCCACAGATTTTTAGAAATGAGTTAACATAGGTGGCAAACATTGTGAATCCACCAGTATTAGCAGTCAAAGACAAAAATAATCAAAATCATTTCTTGTATTCACATCAAAACAATCAACTGTGAGCAATATCTGCTGCAGTTGGTTTATGGTTGATTTTAAACTCATAAACAAGTGATTTTTGCCAAGCTGTAGCAGTGAGAGTTTTTAGAGTTTCTGGCATGGAGGTATTATTTTCTGGCAATGCCAATGTCCTCTTTGTGACAGGAAACAGAGGGATTCATGGAGGATGTGGACTTAATTTTGAGAAACATTAGCACTAACAGTAGTGTGAAATACGTATATACCACTAATTTCCTATTTCCACTGTTTTCATTGGTTTAATCTAAATGAAGCTTCACAATTGATTTAACACAGATATACTTTATATATTTTAAGATGCGTGTAGAAGCAAGACTAGTGAATTTAATTTAGCTTGTTCCCATTTGTTCTTAAAATATAATTCAGTTCTGTTCTGTTTGGCAGTTGTTTGCCTCATGATAATCAAAGATAAGAGCTCAGTTTCTGCACATTTGTATATATAGCATGCTAAGTGTCATCTACACAGACCTTCAGCAGAGGAGGAAACCAGTATTCCAGAGCCAACTGAAGTGAGCCCCAAACCAAGCATGTCGGTCGCCCCTGTGGTTCAGGATGCTTCAAACTACACAAGTTCACAGGATCCAACTGAAACCAACCAACCACACAGCCCACCACTCTACCACATTCCCTTGTCACCTTCTGATGACTTCACACAAAAGAGCTCTGAGGACTCTGGACATGTGAACTGTGGTGGAAACCAGAACTCAGAGCAGGTTCCGGATAGCAGCACCAGTCCATTAGTCCCTAAACAGCCTCCACATGGACAGGACAAAGAAAAGCAAAGGGGCGGCAGCCCTCTCCTGATAACGCCTGCAGCTGTCCGGAGATGGAGGCCCCCCATGTTGGTTAAGAAACATCGGTCCCATAGGGAGAGTCTGGAGAGCCTCCCCAAAACCAAAACTACCAAGACTCTGGTGTGGGGCCCCTACGGACCACAAGAGGTGAAGACTGTGTACACACTGCAGGGCCACTTGAGAACACTGACGAGTGATAAGATGTGCATGGAGAAGTGATATGCCAGCATATGAGTCTGCACAAAGGATCACACTTGGCATCAAGAAGCAACTTTCACGAATAGACCCCATAGACCTGGGCGATATATTGATTTTATATTTGACGAGATATCTTCTGGGATTTTGGATATCATAATATCGTGATATGGTTTTAAAGGCTGCATTTTTCTGAATAGATTGGTCTAGCTCTTCTATTATTTGCCTTTATGTGCTCTTGAATGTTGTAATTGTCAATTCTTCTTTGCTGTGTCCTGTTACCAATTGGTGCTGCAGCTGAGCTTCTTCCTTGGAAATCATTCAAAATCTGAACAATATGGAGTCTTGCTGATTCAGTGTGTTATTCACTTTAGATAATAAAGCAGTGCAGGCCACAACATAAAAGATCCGAGCTTCCAGTCTGACCAACCAGATATGAGCAGGGCATGATGAACTTGTTTCCAGTTCAGAAAAGCAAAACATTTTCACTGCTGTTTCAGTGGAACAGGATGTTGGTACCAGGATGATAAAACATTGCAACACAATTCAGCATATCACAGGCTCAGCGCTGAGCAAACTACTGGGAATTTTTGTTTTTTACATAAACAAAGCTGGACCACAGGGCCATTGTGTTCACCACATCTCCAATTATCCATATCCCTCCTGGCAAAGGCGAAATAACACTGCTCATGATGCAGATAAAGGAGATTTACGGAAATAGTACTGCTTGCCGTTGAAAACAAGACTATGTAGAGAAACACATATCCTTTTGTTACATTAAGTCTTTGTTTGCAATCATCTTTTCTTCATGATAAAGTAATTAAGAATGCATTGGGGTATATGACTGAGAATTCGTCTCTGTCTTTGGTTTGTCATGTGTGGACTAATGTGGATCTATGCTGTCCTCTTATGGTAGTCTGCATAACAGACTCCTTTGACAACCAGAGGCTGCCACATAGGGACTGTAAGCTGTTTCTCCAGTGATCAGTGAAGTGATTTGGATTGTGTCATAAATAAGCATTGTAGCTACTTTAACTTCTGGCCTAAAAGAAATGAACTCTCAACTATCCCAATACCTCCACTTGAATGTTTCACTCTTTTGTGTTCATGAGACAGTGGTGTAAGTTTTCTGCAGCTATTTCAACATGCTTTTCTTTTTCCTCCCAAGTAATGTTGACTTCATGCACTGTCACACTTGGCAGATGCTAAATGTATTAACTCCACAATGTATTACTGACCATTCTCAACACTAAACTTAAAATCTTTGGGTAGACTATATTGTGTCCCAGGTGGGAAACCTCCACCCTGCCTCTGGCTGAAGTAGAGGACCTGCCAGATAATGCAGTGCACCCTGGTGGCAGGTAGGGGTTTAACATTTGTTAGAGAAGGGGAATCAACTCTGAGGCCTTCACTACACACTATCCCAACCATGTATCTTCAGTGCAGACTATCATTCAACCCAATGCTACAGCAGCAGGTTTCATTTATCTGTGGCTCATCTCTGGCTAAAGGTGCGTTATGAGCTGCAGTTACCTGGAATGAAATCCTGCAGTCTCTGCCCTGCATGGATCATGGCTTTTCCACATCTATGTGTGGCATAGGCCAGCCAGTCTGTTATCTATCAAGGTACTTCCTATTCAGCAAACTAAAATGTTTATCTATCTTGAATCAACACTGCTAAATTCCAACCGGATGTTTAACACTAGACAGAAATTTGCCTTATCTGTACACAAGATGCAGCCTGGAGTCTGGATTTACAATCGTAGAGAAAATGATACTTGGGGAAAGAAAACCACAACAACTGTCTTTTACTGGTGTTTTATTTTAATCAACAGAAAGAGCGTTTTAAGCTTTTACTGCAAATTTGCGCATGGAGTAAAGGAGATCCTTCCTCTGCTGTTTCTTGGTCCGGAGACTCTCTTCATGCTTGTTCAGACGGCGACGAAGAGCTCTGGTCTTCTTGGGTCTCAGATCCAAGGGCTTGTACTTCTTACCCTGAACGCAACGACATGAACATTCATCGTGAAAATAAACCAAAGTTGAGGACAGGAAAAGGTTAATGTCAAACCAACTATAGACAGAGCAATGTTTTGAGGAGTTTTAACATTTGTCTCAAACATTGCCATATTTATGGAAGTGCATCTTAATGCTGTTAGTTTTCATAAGCAAAAAGCACCATGCAACACTTAATGTCAATAATGTTCTTTGGATCATCTTGACATCAAGGTTAGTTTTAAGGCTGGAAAAAACCCAGGTAATATGGTATATTCAGTCTAATAGGTGCCGAGCTCAACATCGTTCATGTATGTAAAGGAACATTCAGGCCATCTCGAGTCTCAGTCTTTTGGTAAGCAGTTGTGAATGCATCAGCAAAACATCAGCTCAGTGAAATCATCTCAGACCACGGATGCCATGCAGATAAAGTTCCAGTATCCTGAACAGACTGTGAAACAGAGTTCCCCATTAAGGCAGAACTATACCAGAGGAATCCAGAGTCAGTGTCACTCACCTTGTAGAATTTCCTCAGATTCTCCTTCTGTGTCTGGTTGATGACAGTCAGGACTCTGGCGATGGATTTGCGAACAACGCAGCTGGAGAGAACAGACAGCAATCCAATTAATACAGGAAGCAGAGCCAAATTATATTTTTCTCAATGGTCATCAATCCAGATTAGACTCAAAGTTTTTACAGATTAAATTGGGAGTCGAATTCAATTGGCAAAGGCTGTGTCAAGATCTCTCTTTACACAAGGCAAGTTTCTCCACATACTCAACCACTTGTCATAAAGCAGCATAATGTAAGAAACCTTGTTACTGCCACAGACAACTGTTTTATAGTGCCCGTAGTTAGTTTGCATATTTGCACTTTGATAACTGAAAATAGATTCTTCAACACTGTTACTGGTTACTTCCATTCTCCATGCCAATTTCACAGCTCTCATTAACTTTCAATCTAATCCCTAAGCATCAATATGATGATAGTGCCCCACATTCAAATCCAAAGGCAATCTCTTGACACCAGTCAACAACCTGTTTTGTCAACTTAGCCCTGAGACTAAAAAGCAATATTCACCAATACGACTCAGCTTTTGAGTTCTGTGGCCTTTTAAGATTTCCCTGCCATGATCTGAAATATTACACAGCTCACTATAGCCTAATTCTGGAAGTCATCTTGCAGTTTACAATTAATATATTCCACATTGTTTTGAAGCATGTGATTGTCCAATTTTCACATTCAAAACTTGTTCAAAAGCTGTCCACTGCCTTGTACTTCAATTTAGGATCAACAACGCCAAGTAAAAATGGAATTTAGACCCTTGGCCAGTCCAGCAATAGATGGCGACAGGCTCCCACACCATCCAGATGTTATACATTTCAGCCGAAATCTATTAATCTGTTAAGCTCTGTCAGAAGTCCCAAAATGAACCATTTTAGGCCAATATCAGCCATGAGACTAAACCAGCTTTATCAGCATTATCAGGTGAACAAATGATGCAGCCTCTATACAGTAACTGATGCTATGAACCACAAATTTAAAAAATAGTCACTTTAACATTCAGTGCCATGATTGATCACACACTTAAGATATTTAGTATATATTTGTGCAATGTTGGATCCCAATAGGCGTTTAAAGTTTAAACAATGTAAGACGTAGGGCTTTCAGAAATGCCTTGCTGACAGTTTGCACCATGAGCTGGGTCATGATGTCAAACCTGCAGGCTGCCATATCTATCACCCTGATCCATTGACTTGATAATGATTACATCATGTGCCTTAGGCACTAAACTATCAAAATCCATACTGATCATACTCACATTTTTGAGAGCTTTGAGGCAGCTCCGCCGGTAACTTTGGCCACACGGAGCTGGGACAACTCATTCTTCAGGTCGTCCAGCTGCTTGAGCAGCTCCTCCTTCTTCTTGCCCCGGAGATCTCTTGCCTTGATCTTGGCCTGAACCATGGCAGAATAGACAGATACAACTGTATTGTAGATCCCAGAAGTCCTCAACACTCCATCTCAAATTGTCTGAGCAAGACATCTTGAATCGGGCCCATATTTGTCTGCCTACACAAGCCAGCGAGCTAACAACACGCTGCAGTTTGCTAAATATTGCACGTTACGGCTTTTCTAACAAAAAATAGTTGATTGTCTGAATTCGGAAAAAAGTCATGTTGACCGTTTTTCACCAAATTTATCGGACATTAAGTGTCTATTTTAAATTTCGTTCGCGTTCTCAAACCATGTTAGCAAGCTAACCGTAGCGACATGTCTGGCTTCGCCATACTGAAAGGAGCTAGCTAGTTAACTAGCATCAAGCTGTCGTTTATTGTCGGCACCAGAGCACTATAACATAACATTTAGGTCGGTAGCAGCATGATAGTTGTCAACACATGCATCAACAACCATCTAAGAAGCTTATGTATACATGTATCCTATTTTTTTAAGGTTTAGGGCAGACAAATAGGGTAATTTTAGGCTTTTTGGAAGCGGCAGCGGTAGACTCACCATGTTCCCTCTCGCTGCCCTGTTGGAAAGGCCGGACGTACCGCGTGCTCACAAAAAAGTAGCTTCCGGAGAAATCTTCTTCTTCTACTATTTTCAGTTACCTGGAAACAAATGCAAACAGCACCACCAATGGGATGACCGTAGGAATATCAACCGTGATGTGTAAAATAAGAGACGATGAGAAGGGCTACGCTAAAACGTTGTTACAACGTTGTCAGCGTATAATAATATCATAGACACAGTCAAATGAAAACAATTGTACATATGAAAAAATGCTCAATAAAATATACTTAGAATATATGCACTATGAAATATGAGAAATAATAAAATTGATATTCAGAGGAGAGAGGATATATAGATATGAAGAAAACAAAATTGTGATTTTACAGCTGATATGCATGATGTGTACCCAAAAGTCATGATTTTGTCATTTTCATTTATTCTCAATAAATGGGGAAAAAGAAACCATTTGTAGTGGCAACTATTGTTAAATCATAGAATGCAGAAGACAGAAAATCTGTAGTGATTGTACAGTATAGTTGCAGAGTTTGTCACACAGAAGAATCCTAAGGGTCTAAAAAGTGCATTGCTTCTTTGATTCTCACGGAGACAGCACATTAACCAGTGGAGTCGAGGTGACTTGCAGCAGTCCGTTAGCTGTCGTTAATAACACATAATTACAGTGATGCGTAAATGAGGTGCTTCATCTTCCCGATACAGGCGAGCCTTCAAAAGATACGGCTTCAAATGCCTTAAAACAACTACTCAATCACAATTTTCTGTGCGACTAAGAGTAGACTGATCTGTTTCTGCTTCACACGTTACACAAACTCTTGGAATGAACAATAAAACTTGGAGATGCTTTTAGAATCGAGGGGAATCTGTAAAAGTAACTGATCTGGAGAGGCTGATCGGCTGCTTTAGGGGTCCAATGATGCAACGTAACACCAGGCATGCAGATTCCCTGGGCTTCCCACTGATGGGAAACTAACGTCGTGACTGAGATCACACTGATGTTGCAGGACAGCAATGGACATCGGCCAACACAGAAACTAGAACAGGTTCAAGGTCTGATGATAAATACTGCAACTGGTCACGTCAAACCATTTACATCCACTGATTTATAAAGTTCTCAATGCATATGTACAGTTTTCATATATAAATAGACATATGGAATGTACTCATTTACATCAACACAAGGCAGGTAAAGGTAGAGCATGTCTTCCAGTCATCTTACATAGCATTCTCTTATTTTATCAATGTCACATTGAAATGATTATCCCAACTGGTCAGCTGTAGTCCAGGCCAAATTGTTCATGTGTGTGTGTCATAGGAGACGAATTGATATACAGGCACCCTTCTATGCTCTGAACCTTTAGGATCTAATGGAGGAAAGAGAAATGGCCCCTACTAGCCCCTACCATCTATAGTTCCAACTATCTAACCTCTCCTAAAACAAGTCGTTAAAAATTCTAAAATAAATGAAAATTAAATATAAATCCAGGATGTGTATTTTAAACACAAGATAATTTGTAAAGAAGACCACTTCGGAGTTGCTGTTATGTTTATTTTGTTGCTTTGATGTAGCTAGGCTAAAGACTCCTGTAGACTTCAAGTCTATGGTAAGTTAGCACAAAATGCTACCCATAGGAACCGAACCAGTGGACGTACAGAGGTGAAAATGGTATTGAACATCTTGTCTCAGTCTGGGTAAGTCAGAAAAAGGGTATTTTGCCCAAAACATTGGAGTATTCCTTTAACCTGTGCATGCAGACCATTAATCCACATTAATCTTTTTACACAAATATGAATCATTTATGTCAATTTGGCCTGGACTAGTAAACAGACTGACCATGACGCCACTGGAAGGGCTCTGACTCTGAAACACAATCCTTAAAAGGATGTCTTTAGAATGTTACATTTTCATTTAGAAGCCCTCTGAGATCAAAAATAAAAGATAACCAAGGCTGTTGGAAAAGGTCCTTCAGAAATCAAAGTCTGTATCATTCATTCAGATGATGGATACAGATTATAAACGCTATTTTCTTTCTTCCCCACCACAGACAGGCAGTCACTGGCAACATGTACCACTGTCCAAATAAATGAAGAAATACAGGACAGAAGTCATCTTCACTGTCAAACTCCATGTCTGACGTGAACTGGCAAAAGAGCAGTCCTGCTTTGTTAAACCCTAAAAGGCCCCATTCACACTGCATCATAATTCT
>OMLF01013139.1:3923-26698 GCA_900302615.1 Holocentrus rufus | reverse complement strand
GAGGAGAGAGATTTAAACCCTCCTGGCTGCTTGAGAGCTGGTGTGTGGGGGGGCCTCATGTGACCCCGTCCCCTCTGAGCTGTCGAGTGTTCGCACAGTGATCAAGACCGAGAGAGAGAGAGAGAGGGGGAAATTCTGTAAATACATTGATCCAATAAGTGACAAAAACTCAATTTTCAGCCCCAGATCCAACTACATCTCTTGTCTCTTTGGTTCTTGGGTCTTTCGATGCTTAAAATCGAACCATGACGCCCCGGGTTTGAAATTGACCTGCAAACCTTTGTCACACATTGTCCCCCTTGACCCCCTTTTACCTGGTGGCCCAGTGCAGAGGTGTGGAGTTGAGGTCTCCTCCCAGCTGGTCCACGATGGCCCCCTTTGATATGTAGTACCTGCAGGGAGAAACACCGAACGTCAAATACATAAAACCAGCTGCATTCGATCCGCGGCCTCGCTCCCTGTTGTCAGTTTTAATACTTGGCTGGAATGTTTATCCTGTTAAGGGTTTCACGGTCCATTTGTCTCCACTCAATAATCTAATGGTTCAGAATCAGACGCTGCTTCACCGCTGCCGCGCCAATTTGGACCGAAGATGATCTAATAAATGAAGATGACGCATTACAAGCTGTGCCAAAGGGTATGAAAATGCTTTACACTTCCTGTCTCTTAGGTGGGCAAGGTTGGATTTTTTTTTTTTTTAGCTGAAACAAAGCAGGTCCCGAACAAAATCTCTTTTCTCTTGCCCAATTCCCAATCCCAATCCCAATCCCAATTTATTATCTGAATGGATTTGGAGTGTCTGTGCTTGGATGGAGGCAGGATTTACTTTCCTTTACACGTCACTTCTGATTGGTGGTTGGGGTGTAAATAACAAATTTCATCACGATACGATATTAAATTGATTCATTGGATAACTATACGATATTTGCTGATATCACAAAGTCCGCCAATATACGATTTTGATTTAATTAAATTCAGGGGTGTGCGATCAATATGATTTAAGTTAATATCATCATTGTCTTTTTCTTAGCTGCTTGTCATTATCTGCCTGCGACTGGACAGAAATGATGACACAGCACTCAGACATGCAATGGGAATTTCAAAATAAAAGCACGTCTTAAAGATGATGTAATGGATTGATCTTTTCACTTTGCATCAATATATTGGATCATTGATAATTGCCCTGATATATTCAGATTGATGGATTGTTACCTCCTAACTGGTAGAGCTCAAAACTCAAACTCTGGACTCTCATATCCAAAACACAACCTGCGTGCTTCGCATTCAGTTGAATGAATATGTGCTATACAAATGAATGTGCCTTTCCCTTTGAGCACACTTGTTTGGGCGTTCAGTGCCTTGCTCAAGGGACCTTTGACAGTAGTTGATGAGGAGGGTGAAAGTGTTACTCTTTCTCCTTTACAAATCTGCATGAAACTGAAGCCTCGCCCATGAAGACAATTTTCAGTCCCGACACGACTAAACCAGACTGGAATTTGACATTTATCAAAACAGTTATCCCTGTGTGAAACTGATATGCCGGCTTTGGAGAGTCGGACTGATCTGCATGCTTCACAGAACACACACACACACACACACACACACACGTAGACACTTTTCTCACAGATTTGAGAGAACCTGTGCATGAAATAAAAAAAAGCCTGAACCCAAGCTGAAACCCAAAATACATTTCCCCAGCCTGTCCTGGGATTCAAACCGGCAACAGCGGCGGTGACTCACTTGACCAGGTCTATCCTGTTGTTGATGGCGGCCCAGTGGAGGAGCGTCACGTTTTCTTTGTCTGGCTGCCGAACATCGTAGCCCGCCTCCACCAGCTCCCGGCAGCGCTCAAAGATGCCGTACCTGACGGGGCAGAGAGAGGTTAACGTCTCCCACACACACACTCACACACACACACACACAGACAAAAACAGACACAGCAAGCACAGATGCATCAAGTTCAAACACATAAAACGCACTCACAAAATACGGACACACACACAAAAACAGACGTGGAGACAAACAGAAACACACCCTCACACTCCGTCATGACTTGGCAGTACCAGCCCTTCAGTTGATATCCTCAACTTCAAATCAAAACAACATAAATCTGCAGTCCAATCTAATAACAAGGCTCTCTTTGTCCCCTCAGGAAGACGTCTCTCCCCTTCACTCCCTTTAATCTTCTCATCATTTTCTGATTTCATCTGAATCACAGCAGCAGGAACAGCGACTGAGACAGACAAACCGCTCCCTCAGGGCGGCGTGCGAGCTCCCCGATTTTTAAATTTGTGTTAAAATGTGAACAAACACACAGACATGCGGTGAACTCACTGTGTGGCTTTGACGATGTCCCAGGTGCTGTAGTCGTCCACGTGGCTTTTGCGGCCGACGTTCTCGCTGTAGCCATGGTTATAGTGACTCTGGGGTTTGATTTCCTGAAAGGTAACAAGTGGGAAAAACAAAATAAGAGAGTTTTTAATCCAATTTTTGCCACTCAGTCGAGCCCCAACGTGACCCCACTATAATACTCCATGACTTTCCATGACCTAAAAATCCTTCCAGGTTTGTTGATGTTTATCAGCTCAGCGGAGCTTGAAAAAGAGGTAAACAGGCCGGTTTAACTCCTCTAGTCCTCTAGTGCCGACCTGCAGAGGAAAACCTCGTGTTGCCAGATTCTGTTCGTCAGCTGAACACAAGGACACACGAGAGAGACCTGTTGATGATGCTGTAGTTTCTGTTCATAATGCTCCTGCAGTAAGAAGCAGGCGGCTCAAATCTGATGTTTTTGGCATATCTGACAGATTTCCTGCTGTCTTAACGGCAAATGTAATCTGATTTCCCCCCCGAATCGGATTCAATCATCATGTGTATGTGGTTTAAAATACGATTCAAATTGCATTTCTTGACACGCGACTCAGTCGGAGCAGTCGGATTGTGTCAGTGCAGCTTTTTTATCTCATCATATGGCACCTGGCTTCTTCAAATGTCCCAACCAGTCACTGTCACAGTCAGATCAGGTCATTTTCAGCTTGAGGTTTGGACTCTCAATCCAAAAACTAGATTTGAAAATTTACCACTTAAAGGTGAAAGTAGTCGAGATGTTGATTCAAGTTTCAGTTTTTATTTGTCATATGTAGGTGAACACAGAGTACGATGAAATGTGCTTGTCAAGAAAAACAGGTCAGCTCAGCAATAAGAGCTCTAGTTATAGATAAATAAGAAGAAAATTCAAATAAAAGTGACAGTAAGTGTGATCTCAGTATGTGAAGACACACATGGATCAGGTGAGAGTTAAAGACAAAGCAGACGAGCCTGTCTGGTGTTGCTGTGTCGCCTGCGCCGCCCCTCACATTCAATTAGCCGCCACGGCAACCGCAATTAGCCTCCAGCTCCCCCGGAAATGAGAGCTGCTTCTGGTAAACACCCAGAACGCCTCGATCCACACTCAAACAACAAGCTGGACCAATATGAAGAAACTTTCTACCAAGGGAGACACGCAATTTAGATAAAAACACAAGATTTCTATCATTTTTATACACAGATAAAATCACAGAGGGAAGAGAAACCACTTTGTGTCGGGGAGATAACCCAGGCGATAAAACAACAACAGGCCCGTAAATAAACCGACTGACTCAACAAACAAACAAACAAATCAGGATGACAAGCAAAGACAAGCGAGTGAGTGACCAACAAGAACATAAAAGACAACAGGAACTTAGCAGGGTGGAAAGCATCAGAAGAAGAAGTTAGAATGAAATATGAAAAACCTATAGCCTGTATGATGAAAAATTCATGATGAAACCATCTTGTCACGGATCATAAAGACGACTTCTCCATCTGCGCTGCTTTTATAACCTTTGATTCCTCAGATTTTTTATGTTTTTTTTTGCAGTTTTCCATCATGTCTCTGCTCTTGTTAGCCTGTTATCCAGCTGAGCGACGTCTTTACTATTTTGATTTTAGCTTGTTTCTTCTGGCGGTTCTGAGGTGAGATGTTCAGATGAGCCTCTCCTGGTCGTCTAATCTCACCTGAATTTCAGTTTTATCGCCGTGTAAACAAACTGAGCCGGACCAGACGGAGCAGCTGCTTCTCATTTCAGGATTAGGATCTGTTTTGACCCTCTGGCAGAAGGCGGATTCATCTCCTCCACTTCTGAGGCTGGGATTAGCATCGTTACACTGCAAGTGGTCGGGTTGATGCACGGCTGTTAATGGACAGATTATTCTGATCCTGGCAGTAATCTAGAGCTAGATGCTGTCACTGATGAGGACTTAAGCACCCAACCTGTTTGACTTTTTTCACATTGTGTCGTACGGCAGAATAAATTTCACCTGGACACTGGGACTTTTTGTCAGTAATGAATTAAATACTCAATGACGACGACATTTTTAGCAAATTCTTCAAAAATGAAATGCAGAAATGTCTTAATTAAGGAGTCAACGTCTGAGTCAGTATTTTATATAACCATGAAGAAGAAAGAGGAGGTGCAAAATTATTTAAATTATCTCCAAATAAACCCAAACTGACCTCCATCTGAGAAAAAAACATCCCAGAGACCTCATGTTTGTTGTTGTAGACTTAGTATTGAATTGTGTAATTGCCACTCTTAGACATTCTCTAATTGTAATAATTTCTAGTGAATTAAATTACAGTGATAAAGCTATGTCTCATTTTGTTGTGGACCCCCTGGGGCCCACACAAGGACTCCTAAGTGCCCCTGCACCCCGATTTGGGAACCAGAAAGAGTCAGAGGCCAAATGCTGTTATTGAGTTAGAACTGAAACCAGTAATTAAACAATTTATCATCGAGCAGGCTGTCTATATGCATGGTGATAAACAAGTCATGTCGCAATAATGAATGAAATGCAGTGGTCTTGAGTGACTCAACAAGAAGAGCAAGGCACTGACACTGCCAGGGTTGGGGGTTCGAATCCCTGTGTGGCTCAATGGACTGTGTGAAGAGTTTTATGGTTCCGCTTTTATTTTCTCTGCTGCTGCATCACATTTAGATACAAAAATGTGATCTGTGACTCCAAACCTGAAATTTTTTATTTATACTATCAAGCAGACATTTAAGCCATTTGGGCTCCACTGCCGCTTCCATGAATACGATGATGAGGGAGAAATTGGGCAGCAACGGAGCCTCCGAGGGCATGACAGGCTTGTGATGAAGGAGCTGGTGGCCGGCCTGCAGCGAGAGCTCGGGGCAAAGGAGGCTCGGAGCTGAGCGGCGCCGCCACCTCGCCTCCGAGTTTCGCTCGGGCTTCCCTACAGGCCTGCGGGCGGAGCGCTGAGCCAGCAATTCTGACTCCACGGGGAAAAGCTGGGGGGCGGTAGAGAGAGAGAGGGGAGGTGGGGGTGGAGGAGATACAGCTCTCTCGGATGCAGAGCGAGTCTGCTCTGTGATGGAAAAACATTTGACAGCCGTGATGAGCTCATGTGGTTTCAACAAGAGACGAACCATCTGATTGTGTGTATATATATAAATAAATAGATAAAATCAGATCGTGCTCACGTTGCCATTGAATCCTCCGAACCAGACGTGGAAGTGCTCATGCTCGCATTATGATCAGCAGCCTGCACATACCGTCTAATGAGATGGAGAGGGAGGCATGGGGGGGAAAAACTAACACAGACAGGTTTTAAATCACAGCGCTACAATGGAACACAGGCTCGCATCCAATTGTTCTGAGTCACTTTCCATGTTCGTTATTGTCCAATCCGCCCACTTGCTTGCATTGTGTCCTGTCCAAACATCCTGTTCCAACCAGAAAGATGTGGATTTACAGAGGTAAGACGCGGTCCAAAGACGTTTCTGTGACTTTAAATAAATACAGACACGCTGGCTGCCATTCAGAAATGTAATCTGATCTGAATCTCCCAATGACAAGTGTAATAATAAGTCTAAGATTGTTTTTTTTTTAACTTCAGTGAAAATGAACCTCATGCTGTTTTCCTCATTGAAAGCAACCTTTGCAGAAATTAATCCACAGGTTGAATGGAAACAAAAACTGTGTGAGGGCAGCATGTTGAGTACAATAATGATCCAAATATATTGATTTTGGGAACAGTTTGGGCTCAGAAGTCACAGCAGAAAAGTTGAATGAAGCAAAATCAGTCACATGCATCAAACCTGTTCAAAGATATGATGTGAAAAATCAAAATCATCATCATGACCAAAGTTATTGCCATTTTCTGTATTGTGATCATGTTAAAATGTCAAATTACTAATAAACACATTGAAATTATGTCTCCGTGTTTTGTATTGTAAATAATTATTTAAGCTATCAGCTGCACTATGAAGTGCTTGCAATAATAACACAACTAATGCCATATGTTAACATCTGAAATGCACAATCAAATGCATTATGCATGATTAGTGCTGTGGCCATAAGATCTGCAGCAAATACATCTGGAACATAAGGAGACTTGACTGGTTGATGCTGCAGAGTAAAACTGGGACTTTTAGAAGGGTGATAATCAAAAAATGGTTATTGCAATAAATTTGAAAGTGTGTTACTGTCAGATATTTCTGGTTTATAGTATCCGTTGCATCCCTGATATATATCCGAGAAGCTTAAATATGATATAGCTGACCCAAAATATGATCTGTGACAAGAGTGACTTGCAGTAAGTTCAAATGTAAACCTTAAATTCCCAAATCACATAAAGCTCAGGACATGCTGCTGTGATCCTGAAGTGGTCATATCAAGGAGATGTGTGAGGAAAAGAAATAAGGAGATAAGGAGAGAGGAGACAGAGTTTTACTGAGGAGTAGGCCTAAATTTAACTGGGGAGGAGGAGGGAGGAGTGATGGGGGAATATGAAGGTGAGCAGCCTGTGTTTTTTGCTCCTGTATCGCGTCAAAGCTGCCAGGAGGCTTTCATGCTTCTCTGTGCCAAACGCTGGTCATTTACCAATCGGCGGGATCTGCCGTAACCGTCTCTGGTGCTATTTGGAGGGATCGCTGTGCAGAAAGCTAACTTGGCTGCAAGAGGAAAAAAAAAAAAAGAAAAGAGAGGGGGTGGGCGCGAGCGAGTCGACTGCGCTGAGGTTTTTCCTTAACCAGCCTGTCGGATGGAGCCTCGGAAAAAAACCTGGAAGTCAAAGCCACTTCCTTCATCTGAATATTCAATCGAGGGAAAAGCGCTCGATGTTCCCCAACAGAGAGAGAGAGAGAGAGAGAGAGAGAGGGAGGGAGAGAGAGCTTTCCTGCCTGTTGAAGGAACGTGGAAGAGGGCTTGGCTCCAAACCCAGGACGCCCAGATGTGAAATCACTTCTCCACGATCCCTGGAGATAACCTTTGACCCAGGGCCAAACATGACAGCTCTGCTCCTTCCCTTCCTGTGCTCCTGCTATCTAAAAAGCTGCTGATGGCATCTGTAACCGCAGCAGTAATTGCAGCCTGGGCATTTTTTTTTTTTTTTTTGCCTCTTAATTAGGCAGCTGCTGGCTGGTGATGCACGCCGCAAACCGGGCAGGCAGCAGAGAGTGAGAGGAGATAACATTATCCACCGAGCATATTATCCATAGCCATTGATTTAAGGACTGAGCCTCATCTGCTCAGTTGAGGAGGCAGACTTGGTTTTCGTCAATGGGACTTGGCCAGCTGGACATATGGCAAGTGCTCCTCGGGGGTTGGGGTCATGTGCCTTGAGCTAAAAATGTTGGACAGCAACACTAGCAACCAATTCCAAAATCTGAAAAAAAAACAAAGGTATGGCATTGGCAGTTCATCACTGGATTAGGAGCATCCCGGATTTTCTGTATCTTTATAAGCTCAAATGTCATCAATGAGGAACTCAGAGCAGCCAATTAAGTGTTTTCTTTGAGATCACCTCTGAAAAAAATGCAGCTTTGTGCGCTTGCTTTTATGAGTTTTATGAGATATATCCTGGGCTAAAATGAGCATCGGTATGGAAGATTTTACTCAAGATCAATATTCGATACGAAAAGCCCCGAGGAACAAGTCAGAAATGAAAGCAAACTGTCTTTATTTTCTCCATTTTTGGTGCACAGAAGCCTGTATTTCTCAAATGGTGAGAAAGAAAAGGATACACAATGTTTTTTGTCCAGTGCCTCCAAATTTATAGTCCAAGTCCACAGTATTCTGTGAAAGCAACAGATTGGATCAGCAGTTACACTGGTCAATACTGATATTGGAACTGAAGTGGCATCAGTGCATCTTTAGATAGTAGGAGTAATAACAGTAGTAATAGCTATTAAAGAGGCAATAGTAGCAGCAGAAGCAATAGTAGTAACAGCAGCAATAGCAGAATTATGCTTTTAAAATTCTGCAGCCTCGGTGTTAGAATAACGTTGAGGTATTTTAATCTGGACAACAGGGAGCATAAAGCAATAATCCAAGGTGTTTTGTGTGTGGTGTTTCTGAAGTCTACAAATGAAATGCGTCCCACTTAATCAGACAGTAACACCTCCACTGACGGCTCTGGTTAGACCAGACTGGATTGTTGCTGCGCTCTTTCTTCAGCATCACGAGCTGCAGAGTCTGGTTCAATCTGAAATGAGGGCCATATGAAAGCACTAATTCAATATTACAGCCACAGATTGCATCCATGGACCAGATGACAGAGAGGAGAGACTCTCTGTTAGGAAACAAACAATTAAAATGTTACAAGGAAATAAAACGGGTCTTTTTCTACTCTGCACCGCAACTGAAGTAGCACACCATGTGATGGAGCAAGTCTCCTGCCATTATGGGAGCTGATATGCAAAAACAAAGATTTGCATTTTCAAATGAGATCAGGAGTTGAGGATTTTGACAGGAGATGTCTGCAGTGCTATTTGAATTAGACAAAATGGTTAAAATGGTTGTGATGGAAAAGGTGCAACGCCCCTTTGAGCATGTGGCTGAACTTCACATGCTGTAATCCAGGTGCCGTGCACGCTCTGCCTCTCACTACAGCCTGAGACGTGACCCAGTTTTCCCACCACACTACTGAAAAGAGGAGCGACTCTGAGCCAAGTGTGTACAGGAAAACACAAAAACAATTTCACGACAAGGCCACCAGTCAGGCACGTTCTTACTATGATGGGTTCATTGTGCACAGGAGCTCAGCGAACAATGCAGCCGTATCCTTCAGGATGAGAACGGGTTGGTGGAGGCTGTCTGTGCTGTGATTGATTTGAGGAATCTGGTGGCTGCAGCGCCTCTAAACTCACAGCAGACGATGCCACTTAAGAGCTTAACTCTTATGAGGAAGGAGAAACAAATCCCTGGAGCAAGTGGAAGTGAGAGTTTGCGTGTTGCTTAGAGGCACTAATACCGCCGGGGTTTTGGACTCTGTTCCTTATGGTGTCAAAACACTTCGTCAATCAACAGGAAATTAGAATTGGAAAATTTCAATCATGGGTTAATTAATCATTTTCAGCATTTGTCAAGTACGTTTCCCAAACATTCCAGCTTCACTGAGATCATTAAGATGCTAAGATCCTTTTCTCGATTTAAATCATTAAAAATTAATATGTTGTGTTTTTTTTTGGTTGCACTTCAGACGAAGGAGGCAATTTGAAGACATCGCTTTTGGCTCTGCTCACTTCTCATGAGACTCTATCATTATTTTTGACACTTTATAAATGACTAATTAAAAAGGATAATAAAATGAATAATTGACGATGAAAATAGGGCTGAGCGACATGGACAAAATCAAATGTCGCGTTATATTTGACTGAAAGCCTCTATATCAATATTATAGGGATGATATTTCCACAAGATTTTTGATAAACAATCATTAGTGAAGTAAAGGCAAATGCTAGAACAGATATCAGCCTATTCAATCCAGAAAACTTCCTCTTTCTACTGTAATGCAGCCTTTAAAACAAGAAATAAAACCATTTATCATACCAGAATATTAAAATACAACCCAGGACGATGTCTAGTCTCATATCACAATATTGATATAATGTTGACATATTGCCCAGCCCTAAATGGCAATAGTTACTTGCAGCCCTATTACCCTGTGTAGCTCAATAGCACTAAAACTGACAGGTTTATGGGCTCCTGTTCCAGTGTAGTGATGTGGGTAAAGCATGGCCCTGCTGGAGTCACCCATGCTCAATCTGTGTGTAGTAATGCTGGGAAGTGCTTTAAAATGTCCATCAAACGCATTATAAACGTCATAACTCTTCTCTGATCCACAACAATGGGCCTAAACTGACCCAGAAGAGTTAAAGAGCAGGACAAATGTCTAGCTCTGTCCAGCCAGTGACTGTTTAACTGGTTTGCTTGCTCTGCTCTGCCCTTCACTGCAGCGACAGTTACGGCCCCTCGAGCCCTCGCTCGGTCTCCAACGGCGAGCTCAGACTGGCATTTTGTCCAAGTTGGTCTCGGCTCTCTCAAACGTGGCCACACAGAGCGCTGACAGCCGGACAAACAAACAAAGAAACGAAGCACTAACCACCGGTATTCTGCGTGTCAAGGGTGCAAAGAACAGATGGTGGTTTCCATTAATTAGGAGATTATGAAACTGGATTCTCCCAAGTTGTTAGTCAGAGAGGACTAACAATGGGTTAATTACATCAGTCTTGGTACCACAAAGAGTCCGAATTTTATCTGTTTTACAGCTGGGTAAGATAGGAGACAAACATCAATGAAGACTGGAAACACATGTTGAAGTCAGACAAGATAACAGCTTCAGCCAAAGGACTAAAATGCAAATCTGAGATGACTTTATCGATCCATTTGCACAAGGTAATTGGTCTTTCTGCATATCCCTATGACAAACATGGCCCTCGACACACATGCATCTCATCAGAGGACGATGCACGCCTTGAAAATTTTGAAGTTCAGCGCCTTGCTAAGTGCGCTTCAGCAGAGGTGAAGTGGTACTCTGTGCGATAGGTGTAACGTCACCTGTCGTCCAGGAACCAGCATACATCTGAAATTAACCCTCAAGTCCATAAATGGGGGTTAAATGAGAAACCTTTTGATTATTCGTTAGCTTCTCTCCATCCAGGCCAACTCACTAATCAGTAAATGATAAGTGAGCCCAGCTAAGATAATTAGATCTGGTTAATAAGGGCCACTGCCACCCATTTCCCTTCACAGTGAAGTATTGCCATCTAATGCCACATCAAAGTTTCAGATTACATCCTCATCTCAGCCGCTGCCAAAAGGTTTTCATTCATCGCTGTGGTGGCAGCTGAGTCCATCTTGGTTTTAGATATGACAATATGGCAGCAAGGGGAAAGCTCACCCTTGCAGGATTTACATGTTATGGTCAAGATCTCAGGACAAATTGTTCAGTATTTCGTAGCGTCATTCTGTCAAAGCAGGAATCCGGGAAGAAAAGACTAGTCTGTGATGCCATCAAGAGACACTTTCTGTAGCTGCGAAGAGAAGATGGACACTGTGAAGTACAGGGTGAAACTTTACACCGAAATCCAGTCACTGCCACCGCACAGCTCTTTTCCTTGTCATAATCACCAGGTCCGTTTCATGAAGTGTTGCATGAAAACACTGCAAACCATCAGCTATCTTGCCTTGACAAAGTCTTACTTGTGTGCACGACAAACCTTGAAAAACTTGTCAGACAGTATAGGACTAACATGTGAATACTGTCACTGGGGTACAGTGTCATGCCCCCAAGTGTAGACAACAAAACGTCAGCATCTGCCAGCATCTTTGGACTTCAGGATGGACTGGAAATTAAACACAACAGGCAATGCATGAACCGCTTAAACTATTTGAGAAACCGACATGTTGCTACCACTGGTTAGCATGTTGCCAGGCCTAAAAGTAGGCAGAGGAGAGGTTAGCCCTCCTGACCTGCTGGTTAAGAGCTTGTTATTGAAAAACCAAGACAGCAGGAAGATACCTTCAGAGGAGAGCAAGCCAAGGACGCCTGTGCGAAAACAATTTACTACACAGGCCCCTTCCTAATGACCTGGTTAGCTGCTACACAGAGATAATATCTGCTGATGAACAAGCCCTGGGGAAGCTTCTGTAAAATCTAATATAAGATAATAATGGACAGCAACATAGAGCCACAGAACTATTAAACACAGCAACATAAGCGCTGTAACCAGCTAGATCCCTATAATCATTACCTAGCTATGATATTACAAAGCTGTAGGAGTAAATAAAAAAGGTAAATAACCCATACCTGTCAGGTGGTGATAACCAGAAGGCAAACAACCACCATTATAAAGTCAACTGACTCAAAAAAATCAATTATACTTTTCAGGAAACATTAAATCAATACTTGGCATCGCCTTATATGTGTTTATATTACTTTAATCGTTGCATCTGTTGGACACTCACTAGCTAGCTATGATTTATGCTATAGAGATGTATGTCAGCCTAAAAAGATGGGTAAATTCTGTAAGGCAAACATAAAGGTGTGTAATTGCAGTTTACATGAGTTTCCATCTCTGTTTTCTCGTTAGTTAGTAGTCTAAGGAGCAGACAGAATAGGAGATTGCTGCTTTTTAGGACGGTTAACAAGTATCTGTCACTTCAGCCAACAAGCTAGCCAACAATGTGTGCGACTTGACATCATTTAGTTCTCGTTCCGCGGTGAGAAAACACTGCTAACTTAACATGAAGACAGGGATGAGGTGGAAGATGAATAAATCCACCTGAGCTCCACACCTTTTTTATTTGCGGGACAAGACTCACCCACCTTTCTGGGCACACATATATGTTTAAATCTAGGTGTCAAACTGGTGTAGGGTCTATGAAGACAGTGTCATTTACGAATGGAATGGAATGAATGAATGTTAGTCTGAAAAGAGAACCGATTTTTGTTTAGATTTTGCGGCCATTTGCCTGATGATGGATTACCGACTGGAGGTCACAGTTTACACACCTTTCTGTTCGCCACTATATCACTGCAGTTAAACGTACAGCTGCCCAGTTTAGCAAGAAAGCTAACGTCGCACCATTGTAAAGGATTATTACCGTCAGCTACCTCTCGCGCTGTGTACTAAACGAACGGCTAGCTCGTTCACCAATTGCACGGCCTCGCGACCACGGAGAAACACTAGCTTAGCTTAACATTAAACATCTGCCCAGCGTTCATTGCCTATGCAGCAGGGGGCTAGCGTTAGCCACATTAGCAGTGTTAGCAACGTTAGCCCTTAGCTGCCACCCGCCCCCCCTCCTCCTCCCTCGGTGATGATGCAGGGGGGCCATCGGAGTTTCCCAAAAGCACGGCGAAATTGACGCCCGGTACGCAGACCAACACGGATGTGAAGACATTTGTGTGCGTTAATTTCTCCGTGAAAAGACGGGGGCGCCGCGGAGCTTACCTCGGGATGGAGAATAGGGACGCAGCCAGCTTCTTTCTCATATTCCTCCATAGCGTCGGCCATCTTGGTGGTCAAGCTCGCTGAGCATTGTGGGAAGGGACGGCTGTGTCGAGAGAAACAAACAGGAGGGGGGAGGAAGGGGGAAAGAGGAGGGGGGTGATGGTGGTGGGCTGTCAAAAGCTGGAGACACATTCACACACATCAAACACAGAGAAACAAGCAGTGCTTTACACTGCAGGTCATGTGATCATCCTGTGATGTAGGAGGTGCTGGAGTGTGTGTCTATGTGTGTATGTGCTTTATTCATTACTGATATCACTCCATTTATCACTCTTTAAATGATTATTACCCAGACAAAATTGCAGTTACGCAACGTCCATACAAACAAACAGGATGAACACTGTGTATGTATGTAAGCTATACATTGGGATCCGACTGGTAAGGGTTTTTAAAGGTTAATGTTAATACTTTAATTCAATATTAAGACTTATTCAATATTTCATATCTTCACATTTGATCTTTTTCATGCCAAACATGGTAAGTAATCAGATTTTCAGGCAAGCTTTTATTCTTGTCAGGGTGGGAAAGCCTCTGAAACCTCATTTACACCATCATGGGACTCTAAAAGTCCCTGATGAAACTCAAACTAATGGATTGTTTTTAGCAGAAATTAATTGTTTTGGGTGGGCTGACAGCTCCATAATGGCAGGCGCAAGTCTGGGATGCACTGGGGCTTTAAATTAGGCTTATTAAAATAAATAAATAAAATAAAATAAAATAAAATAAAATAAAATAAAACAGAAATACTACTACTACTACTACTACTACTAATAATAATAATACATAAAATAAAAATAAGTAAATGACAAATTAATAAATAAGGAGTTGAATAAAAAAAACATTCATAGTGGCCAATGTCGACAGGCTAACTCTTGAATATGTATATGTATGCATGCATGTAGGTGTGTATAGATGTATGAGGGCATCTATCTATCTATCCATCTATCTATTTATCTGTTTTTCTGTGCACCAGCAGTGCTGGTTCCTGTCAGCTCAACTCAACACGCTGTAGTATTTCCACCAGTCTGCAGTTCCTCATTTATACCTCTGGATGTCCTCCATGCACCATCACATGTAATTCTGTAACACTTTCACCCACCACTGAATGTCACTCTTTACTGAAGCAGAACAAATATCCCATAATACAGAGGGATGCTATACAAATATATCAGGATAACTATGGTTTCCATTCAGGAATATTATTCCCGTTTTGTAGTGATACCACAGGGGATGAAAAGAACGACCATAGAGTAAGATGGGGACACAATAAAATCACTGTTGAGATTACATGCAGACTATGGGAACACTACAGGAATATTGGAGTTGTTTTACCCTGGGAGTCACCCACAGGTCAGAAATTTGAATATTCATATAACTTTACAGAATTATGCGCATGTTGCAGTTCTAAGTCAATACTTAGCAGTGTTTGTTAAACAGGAAATAATATGGACAAAATGGAAATTGATTTATAAAAATATGAATAAATAAATACATAAATAAGTAATTGAGAAGAATAAGACCCATAGCCTGGCCATGCATATATTCATTTACATTGTAATAACTGTTAAAAAATAACAGTATCTTCTACATAAGCCTTCAGACAAAACCCTACGATCCACTAGGGTTAATCACAAATTAACCAGTGGGAATGCAGAATGGTTGATTTGACATTTTGACATTACATTACTGGACCAGTGGTTGTCATGGTTGCCATGGTGAATCTGTTGTTATTTATTGTATGCTTTGGCAAAGAGCACGTTGCTTTAACAAAATCCTCTTCCAGTCAGGACCATTTGAATTGAACCTGACGTGTGTGATCGTCCAGCAGCCAGGCGTGTCAGTCACATCATCACACTGACTAGAAGGAGGAAGAAGCTTCCTGTTGCTTCGTAAAGGTAACCAGACTTAAAAAGACTTAACTCAGGAAGTACAGTGTTTTGCCTTCAAAATAAAAGGCTCAAAATGGTCAAGCGTATGTTATGTTCTGCCCTATAGTCTCCGAAAGAAAACATTCAAATTATATTCGTTCATGCTGGCTTTTGTTAGCTATAGTTACACAGTTAGCATTTTGATTAGCGTACAACAGGTGACTTTTATTTGTTTTTCCAAAAATACCCAAATATGTGATAGAACAAGACAGAGGCTTGTAATTGTCAGAATACAGAAAAAACCTAGGACAGCTTCAGCAAGAAACAGAAAATTTCAGCTGTGTCCTGACATGCTGTGTGGCATCTCTCTCTTTTTGTTTTCACATTAAAGAATAACCAAAATCCGGTCAAAATTTAGTGTAATCATTTAACATGGAGTGTGGGCAAATCATACTCATACTTCTAACAACAGCGGGGCTTTATTTTGAAAATCGTGACGGGAAGTATCTTGCATTCAGGGAAACCTGACAATAGTCCACATTAACCGCCGCTTGAGCCGTGCGGACTGGTTTATCAAGCTCAGTGAATTTCACTGTTAAAGAGTGAGGGAAACAGACCCACAATTATGGATTTTATTTAACTCGCCAAACTACTTGGAGCCGCTGCTGCCGTTTGCCAAAGGGTGACGCTAACTGATACTTTTAGCTAACAGTGAGGGCTAATTTAGCGTTTAACCGTCGTCAGCCAGCCCCTCAGATTGCCCAGCGACACATTGAATATTTTGCAGCTTGCGTTTTGCCTCCTTGAGCCGGCCAACCCTTACGGCTGCCTACCGGGAGATTCCCCAGTGAAGTGAAGGTGAGTGCGACATTGAAACGAAAACAGAACTGACGCCGATTTCGTAGCCGCTTGCTGTCTGCTCAAGCCGCGGCTAGCTTGATTGCTAATTGCACTGACTGTGTGGCGACTTGACAACAGTGACTCCGCAGTCAGGCGTCAGTCAGTTGCGATTATGTAATAAGTAGGACTACAGACTGCCTGCAAGACCTGAGCCATCAGTTCAGATTACCTCCCATCTCCATACCGCTTCCTCGCATCTCTGTTTGCATCACACAGCAGCCCACGTAGCTTTGTTCCTGCGGTGATATTCAACGTTAAGACTTGTAAATTGTACTTATTTGCACCCACGTATGCAAAAGTCTGTATCCTGCGCAGTAAGCGGTAAGTCTTGCACGGCTAATTTTCATTTTCTGCGAGCATATGTGAGACAATATGGTAGAAAAGGTGTTTATCTGCTCTTTAAATTCGTAGTCAGGTTGTTTTGTGATGCCTGCAGTATCTTGCATGGAAAGATCAGATACAGCCCGCGTTGAAAATGTTTATCTGACTAGCCTAAACATTTCCACCTGCCTCACACATCATACAGCTGCAGTGTTGCATGTTAGAAACATCTGATCTGGTATCATAACATGCAGATGTTAGTCTAGATTGTGAGTATATAGGCTAACTTTCATGTTGCTGGCTGTAGGTTATTGGTGTCAGTTGTGAAAGCAGCAGCAGTCAGGTGTTTCCTCTGTGTGCATGAGCCAGTTTAGAGGTGGCTAATCATGTATTTCCATATTTCCAATCCTCTGCGTATTTGCATGTGTATAAAAGGCAACCCCAGACTTAACATGTCATCAGTGAGGCTGGCAGTCCGGGTTCGCAAAAGGAGAGTCAGGGTGTTTGCCAG
The DNA here is from genome assembly GCA_900302615.1 of Holocentrus rufus. Lineage (NCBI taxonomy): Eukaryota > Metazoa > Chordata > Actinopteri > Holocentriformes > Holocentridae > Holocentrus > Holocentrus rufus. The sequence goes on along the minus strand of OMLF01013139.1, from coordinate 9,761 downwards.
TCAAATGAAGATATCTTTTGTGTCCACTCAAGCTTGTTGCTTGTGCTTTGCTGTGGTAAATTCAGCGCTTACTTTGAATGCAGATTCTGGTTTTGAAACAGCAGATCCATACTGACCCACAAAGGCAAACAGCAGGAAATGGATTTACAGGTTGAAGGTGATGACAAAGGTTTAGATATAAAACAAAACCAATACTGATAGATGATACAAAGTCCTTTTCAGTATCAGCACACCTTTTATTGGGGCGTATGACAAAGTTCTTTTAATTACTTGTTCTAGTGCTCACAGCAAAGATGATGGTATAAAACCAATCAGTTGGACATGAAATAGAAACAGTCAAATTTGGATATGTTTTTCTGTACATGTTCATGAGGTGCATGTAGGATTAAAGATGAAATCATAAGCCGGTGGACACAAAATATTGATGGGAGAAGCTTGAAGGAAAACAATTACAGTGGCTACAGTGAAAAAAAAATATGAGGGAATATGAAAATTTAGATAGCATGTAGTTCAGCATCCAGTGGGATGAAGGCCTAGATTTTTCAAATCATCCCCCCCTTCGCACGCCGCCACTTTGGATGAGAGTCATTGTTATTCATTTGAAAGTGTTTGTGGCGATGTTTGGCCGTGGAAAGAGGATCACCAGGCTGCATATTTACAGTGCGATTCACAATTACTCATGCTCCAGACACAGGGAGGGCGTCGGCTCTGGTAACGAAGTCTATCAATTATGCCAAGTGTCAACGCCAGAGAACTCTGAGGATTAACGTGAAGAGGAAAAACTGTCCGTTCATCAGATGCTAGCTGGATAACAAGGCACCTCAGGATTTTGAATGGAAGAATGGTGTTAGTATCTCTCCTCTTAGCATAAATAGTTCTGTCCATCATTTTCTAAACAATAAATTTGCGTAAGCCAGTTGACAAATAAATCCTTTATTGTAGCGAAGGATGCCGTGTGTCCAGACCTGACAACACCCTTTGTTTTTACAGCACTGAAGGGTGTTGTTTTGTTTTTACATTCGCTCACATTTACTATTTTTCATTTGTTTTCACATATGAGCAGAGTAGGACGAGCTGTGATTAGCAGGTATGACTGTTATATTTTTTGCCTTTATTTTTTCTGAAATGGTTTGCTGAGCATGAATGCTTTTTTTTTCCCAGCACCACCTTCGATTGACATTCATACAAACGCACAGCCTCACACCCGCAGCTCTGTAGTACAAGCACCGCCTCACACCGCGGGCCGGCCAGCAGCTCCACAAGAGGGAAAAAAAAACTAGAGGTTAAAGCAGAACTCTGCTTTCTCATCATCGCACCCATCAATTCTGATGGGGATCTTATCAGTTCACTTCAGAGCTCCTACATCTTGTTTGCCTGGGTGCACAGCTCTCCAATACAGGTCTAATGGGCTGACTGACATGCCAAAAATTGACTCGAGAAGCACATAAAAGAACCGCATTGATTCTCTCACACCGTTGGAATTTCAGCTGAGATTTTTTTTTGTGCAGTTTATTTTCTTGTCGATGTGCAGCGGTTTTCTGTGTTGCCCTGAAAAGTGGAGGCAGTGGTGGAAGGGTTTTCAGTGTATTTTGATGCTGACTTGAAATTTCTGTTTCGCTAAATCAGAAAGCGACAAGTTATCCAATTTTGCCTTATGTAATTGCACCGGGGACGAGAGTGATTTCAGTAGATTTCATTCCCCTGATTGAATTTGTTTCACACAAAGCAGAGGTTTGGGCTGCTTCATTATTTAATTGAAGTTCCCACAGAATAGCAAATCTGTGCTAAAAGGGCCATTGACAAAGATAGAAAACGCTTGGCTGACAGTTATATATAGCCTGATACTGAAATTATTTTCATTTATTCTATAATTCATGTATAACAATGAACTCAGCAATTTTTCCTAAGGATTCATGCTTGACAGTGAACCAATCGATTAGTCAGCTCCAACACGATGAAAACTTGCAGCCAGGAAGTCATGAATCTGATGTGTAACAGTGTTGACACACACCTATGAAATATGTGTCGTGTGCAACCTCCATGTGTTCTACTACCCTACAAAATCCCACGTCCTCCACCGCAGAAAATAGCTGGTCATCCAAGGTGATGAATCCCATCATACCTCAGTAATACCTGATGTTTTGATTTGGTTCTGTCACAGTGTATACTGCCACAGATGGATTCTGGGAAGTTTTGTCTTGTTCCTTGATGTTGTTTTGGTGAAGCCTGCGTGCTGATGGGGGCGTCGTGCACTCAGGTGGTAAATTAAGTGTAACAGAGCGTCTCCTTGGCGCTGCACTGCCTCTTTATTTCAGCAGAACAAGCTTTACTAATCGCTGCTCTGCTGTTTGTATCAGAAATGTCTGCAGCATGGAGCTATTTAATGATTTCTATCAGGCAGTCACATACGGAGATGCATAGAGTGACATAAAGCACCGTCAACTGGAGAGCAATGAAAACACCAAAATACCAGTCTGCACAGCCAGAACCCACTCAGTGAATAATCTATTAGCCTTGTCATTTCCCACTGTGCTGCTTATACTTATTTTGGCTGATATGTATCGAGTGCATCCCCAGTCAGTTCAGGTTTATTTACATAGTTCATTGCAGTTATGGTCTCACAGGGCCTCACAGTGCTCACATTATGAAGCAGTAAATGAAATGTCACCCTCAATATTAGATCCTCAATATGGAGACACTTCATTACTCAACAGAAAACGTCTCTTAAAAACCTTGTCTCTTCCTGCAGACCCCTCCGCCCGTCTGCTCTGTGACTCTGCCGCTGCTCCGAGTCTCGTCTAATTTTTTTTGTTGCTCATAAAGCGTCATGGAAGCGCCGCGGCCGGGGCATCAGCACAGAGTAATTTTCCCAGCTGGGACACTTAGGCCAGTGGCTACGGTTTGGGTGATTGGATGTGTCTGCTGTGACAAATGCCAGATGTGTTCCAGCTGAGACGGTTGCCTCTGTGAGGGTTTATCCAATGGTTTAGGACGAGGGGGGGGGGTTCAGACTCTCATGCCCTGGACCCCCAAGTTGACTTTCATTAAGGCACGGACCTTCATTTGAAGTGATGTTGCCCTCGGGACCCTGATAGAAAACATGTTTTGGCTTGTGTTACGTGCAAACACTGATAGATTCAAAGTGGTGAGATAAAGACAATGTTAAAAATAATCAGGAAGGACCCCAGGGGGTGCCAGGGCCCCATTTTGAAAAACCACTTGTGCAGGACAAAGTTGGCACACAGATAAAGTTAAATTGACTTTTGCTTGTTCATAAGACTGTGAGGCTCAAAGGTTTGAGCTTTTATTTACTTATTTATTGGCACGAAGGCCAGCTGAAGCCTTCATATGAAAACAACTTTTTTATTCTGCCCTGCTGAAACGATATTATTTGTACCTTTCTTTTATTGTCTCGGCCTTCATTCCTGCTGCTGGCTGCACCTCAAAGAAAACGAAACATTAGCAAACATGCCTTTAACTTGCACTTGTCCTCTGATGAAAAGGCTCCACTAAGTGGGCTTTCTTGTGGCGGCCTTGCACCAGGACCGGTGCAGAGGAGGGTTTGTTATATTTCCAAGTTTTAAAAAAAATGCTTTGGGTAGGACGGTTGGCTTGGAGATGACTGTTATTCCAGGTCAAATCACTGAGGCTCCGATGCTGATATTTCATCAGAAGTCACAAATTGATCAAAGAAGAAATTAAAATGTGTCTTAATTGCTTGTTGGTTAATTAATTTGGTCTGAGGATTATGATACCTGATGATGTCCATAATTTTAAAACTATGACTCTGATTTGGTTTATCACATGTTCTGATTAAGGTTCAAGGAATCCAAAACAAGCAAAACCCCCTTATAAAGGCTCTGGACTCCACAAATTGATAATTTAACAAATCAGTAAAAATAAAAGCCTTTATCAGACGTATTTTGGTTTTAACTGGATGTAACTGGATGTCTTTCCAAAGCGAGCCTGGCACAGTGGAGTCATGAGCGGTCGACAGATTAAGTGAATCCGTGTAAACCGGGTTATTACAGACGCTGCATTGCTTTGAACCATGTAAATGTAATCGAATCACTGCTTTAAGCTGATTACCGGCAGTAATGAGAATATTGGTGTGCGTGTAAACGTCCTCATCGGCTGCGGCGGGGATCAAACCTGTGACCTTCCACTTAAAGCAGAGTCAGTCTAATCACTGAACCGGCCTGCCTCCTAATCTGACCTGTGAGTCTAGATGTGTTTTCATGTGATGTAGCGGCCCTGGGCTTTGGTTAAAGGCTTAAAATCACTTGAACAATTCATTCTGCACACGCTCGTCTTTGAGCTGCGCTCTTTGAAACTGAATGTTTGAGCAAAGCCTTCAGTTTAGCTGTGACTTTGAAAATGGAAAAAGGTAGGAACAGAGCAAGTCAAAAAAACCTCTGAGGCTCAGCTCCTGTCGGGCTGCGTGTTGCCATGAGAAACATATTCCTCCACTCCTCTGCTTTTTGATTGGTAAAAACTTGGAGAACGGAGCAGCCGTCCACAGCTTCCTATTCTTATGCACCTTGGTTGGATCATAATGAGACCTGAGTCATCGCGGCTGTCTGCAAATAATAATGTGACTCAGACAAGCGGTCGTACCCCTCGTGGAGGAATCCTGCCTCGCTGCATGGCTGTCATTTCCAGCCTCCAGACTGGCACAAAACACGGTTCCCGTCCACCCGCCTCCCCCTCGCCAAAAAAAATAGTGCCTGTGCTCATGAGTCAAGTCAGGGACGTCGGTGTTAAGCTAAGTATAGCCTGGCCTGGTGCAGGGCGTGGACACACAGGTGGGGCTATCGAACACACCTAGCATTGCACAGGCAGCAAAGGCAAGATGAGAAAAACAAAAGGAAAGATAAGGAGCTCGGATGAAACGATCCTCAGAGAGCTCCGATTATTACCAGCCAGCCATGATGCTGCGGAGCGCGGAGATAGATGGACTAGAATCCACTGCTTCAGCTGCATGAATGAACACAAAATCTTCAATCCCTATAGGCCCCAAAGTAAACATAAAGGATAAAGCAACGGGTCAGCTGTGTTTTGATCAAATGTTTGCACATGTGCAATGGCTACTTCCTTTTTTATGTCCACTGCCCTCGAGGCTTTGTGTCCAGTGGAAGAATTTTTCACATCTCTGGCTTCTCTCTTTCCTTATTCTCAAAGGAAAGATCGCGCTGTTGCTCTTAGCACAGAGAGCAAAGCATGTATTTAACAGTCACATCACAGTGTCACATGTCAAACATAAGAAATGTTCAGCTGATACAGAGACACGTGGAGGTCGTGAATCAACATCCTTATTTTCTGGTGACAAAGACGCCAGGCTGCCTCTGTTTGACATTTTCTGTCCCCAGATGACACCACACTTCATCATCACACACACACACACACACACAGCTCTGAAATCCGCCATATTAAACTTGAGGTGTCAGTGTGTGCATGCAGCCTCGGTGTCCAGCTCAGTAGACGTTGTTGTGAAGCTGAAGGAGTTGTGTTATACATGCCCTACTTCACTGTCCTGATTCAGTCACTCAGCCATCACACTGCACTGTCCTGTGCACAGCTGCAGCCTGCAGGCCCGCATCGTTTATTGTGTTTAACCGGCCTTCTTTTGCTTTGATTTGATTGGCTCACGGTCAGCGAGAGTGTGTGATGGTCAGACAAAGTTTGGGGAAAACTTGCAGGCCAGTGAGGGAGATTTATCTGCAGAAGACAACTTGTACCTGTGTTTGGAACTTGGCAGGTGTTAATTTCAGACTCTAGTGCTCCTCATCTCCTCCCTGCTGAAGCTGCCCTGCAGTCAGGCTGGTCTGGAGGAGGAGG